>BGPR01037201.1:475-15220 GCA_013235015.1 Araneus ventricosus
TATCAGTAGAATAGAATATTAATTACTGATTTAGTCATTTTGTGTAATTTTAATATCGCAAACAAAGCATATTTAGCTTCGAAATTAAATAGACACTGAAGAAATATTTTTATCATTCATAGAGATGGGGTATAAATTCTGAAGTAAGCGGTTGGGGGATGGTGATAGGGCCTTTTGATTAAGTTCGCGACTTACAGAAAAATTGGCTAGCTTTTAAATTATTCAGATAGGAATTCTTTTTTCTGAAGAGCAAAATTAGACGGATATTGGAGAGCGTATGGTAATACGTCCGGATTTCAAACTCACGTCCGCGTAAATATCCGGATCTTCAAAGTCTCCGGATTTATGCCAGTGAATGCGTCGGAAGGGAACTGTAATTGGGAAAATATGATCTATTCAATAAAGCTTTTGTCGTCCCGTTTTATCCGGTTCAGAATTCTATGAAAAGATTTTTAAAAAATCCCGAATAAAATTATCTCATCGGAAAAGTATCTACTGAAAAAGGAGATGAGAAACTGAATGACCCTCCAACCAAACCAAAGTGTACGGTACGGCGCCAAACTTGAATTTTTTTGGGCGAAAAATCGCTAAATTTGGTAACCCAATGGCGGACGGTAACATAGTAAATGTAGTAACATGGCGGATGTTTGGCGAGTTTTTCATTATTTGGCGCCAGTTTGGCGATAGATGTGCCGTATACTTTGGTTTTACCGACCCTCCTTATCCAGGCCCTTGTTCAAATTGTAAATTAAAAGTTTTGGTAGTTTTTTTTCTGTTTATTATAAATGTAAATATCATTTATTAAATATTAATAAAAATATCTTTTCGCATTCTGACTTGTGAATATTTTTCTCCCTTCTTCAAATTCTTTTCTAGTGATGTGGAAGAGGATCGTTGGTTGGCAGTTTTCAAGTCAAGTCAAGTCGAAGAGTGCTTTTACTGGCTTATGCTACACGAAAGAACGGGCTTTGCCAGTGATCCTTTAATTTAAATTGCAATCTTAAAAGAGATTGGTACTTTGAAGAAAATGAAGGACAGCCGAGCAGGCTCTCCGGTTAAACAAAAAGTTTTTCTTTGCCGTCTGTTTTTCGTCATAGATGGCGTTGCAAGACACATAAACACTAATTTGTTGAAAATGGCGTCTTCCGAGACGAAAGTGTATTGTGTTCTGGGTTACGTGATGTTCACAGAGAAGAACTACTTCTCTGTGGTGATGTCCTTCTGCAGTTATATGACAGAGATTGTGTACCGAACAAATGCTCACAATGTTATGGAATTGAAACACAGGATCCAAGCCGCTACAGAAGCTGTTGATCAAGGTATGCTGCAACGTTCCTGGATGGAATTAGAATATCGTCTTGACATTATTCTTGCTACGAAGAGATCTCACGTGAAACTTTACCAAAAACGGTAAAAAAAAAAAAAAAAACCTTTGAGTTCTTCTAGCTGTAGCTGCGAAAATTTTTGTTGTTGACCTATTCTAAAAAATAAAAGTTTGAAGTTGTACGGATGATTTGAGACCCTGTTTGCTCCATGCAGAGATTTATAAAGCAAAAGAGATCAAAGGTCATGTCTGTCACCGCAAACTAGTTTTTTTTTAATCTTTTCATGTTATTTTGGGGTACATATTCTTCACCAAATTACTAACAACAGTTATAGGTTTTCGCAATTACCGCTCATTTCTTTAGCGGATTAGGAAAATTGCCGATTGCTGAATCGGTCAAAACGCAGTTCAAGACACTCTTTGACCTCCTGGCAGGTTTTGAAAAGCCGCTATTTATATAAACTATTTTATAGCAACTATATGAAAACTGGTACGTAATTTGCTTTATCTTCAAAATACGAGGCTTAGGTTTAATATTAATCATTAAAATGTTGATTGAATATCTTTCAGAAACCTCAAATCTATCGTAAACCAAAAGTAGTAACATTAACTTCGGAGCAAATAGACGGAAAAAGTAAAGTGACAAACTTTTTTACACTCTAAAAGGAGGACACAAATAAATTAAAGAAAATAAATATCGTAAATAAAAGAAACATTTTATTCATTGCGACAAATAATACAGAATGCACTATAATATGATAAATGAATAATAAAAGCATTTGCAACATTTTATATTGCAATTATGCTTACATGTCGATTTATTATTTAAATTATAACCTTTCCATTGCCTGACAAATTTTGACAATGTATCATCTAACAATACATTAGAAATATAGTGACAATATGCTGGCAACGGATAGGATCGGCATCTATCGAATAACGGAGATTTTCAAATTAGTCTTCACATAACGAAAAAGGGGACATGTAGAAGGACACTTTTCGAAGGAGGACAGAACTTACAAAAAAAGGATAGACCTGCCTTTAAATCGAAAAAACTACGTTGATTCTAATTGATCATGTTGCTGTTATATATGTGGCAACACTCAGTGTTGGGGTTTGGTTAAAAAAGGATCTGGCATCAGATAATTGTTGACTGTGTATGTACTGGAGCTGATGGTTGCTAGACGCTCTTAAGAGATGTTATAAAAATGAGAATATACAATAAAACATGGCGTAGTCTATTAACCTAGAACTTGCGGGATTAGTTTGAGAAATAGAACGAAATAAAAATCGTAGCATAATGGAAGGTTGCCATCCACCACGAGGTTTGAACTTCAACGGCAACATGGCCGACAATTGGCGTCGGTTCAAACAATTGTTTGAGATATATCTCATAGCTTCAGGTAATGAGGCGAAATCGTCGGAAGTAAAAGTGGCGATTCTGCTGAATGCTGCTGGAGAGGAAGCTGTTGAGGTATTTAACACTTTCAATTTATCAGCTGAGGACAGGAAAGACTTTGATAAAGTGGTGAACCACTTTGAAAAGTTCACAACTCCTAAGAGGAATGTCGTCGTTGAGCGGTTTATCTTCAATCAACGTTGTCAAGAGGAAGGTGAAACGTTCGACGTGTTTGTCATGGACTTAAAGAAGCTGGTGAAATCATGTGAATTTGGAGATCAGTCTGATTCAGTTGTCCGTGACAGAATTGTTTTGGGAGTTGGCGATGCAAGTCTACAGGAAAGAATGCTACGAGAATCGGATCTAAGTTTAGGAAGAGCTATTGACCTAGGAAAAACAGCCGAGTTGAGCAAAATTCGAGCGCAGACAGTTCAAGGGCAAAATGTTGATTTTGTTGGAAGGAGATCCGGTGCACAGAAGCCATTATCATCACGTGAGGCAAATTGGAGTAATAAAGATGAAACAGTCAATAAATCATGCCAAAACGGAGAAAAAGCGAGAATGTTTAGCTCCTGTTGGAAGTGTAACAGGAAGCATGTGAAAGGGAAATGTCCTGCATATGGTAAGCGCTGCCATTCCTGTAACAATTTAAATCATTTCTCTGTTGTGTGCCGTTATAAAGATGTAAAAGATGTAGTGGTAGATGAATCGGAGGACAACGGTGACTATTATGTGAACTCTATAAACGTTCATCATATTGTGAAATGTATTGAGTCAGCATCCACTTTGAAGGAGTGGAACAAAACTCTTATCATTGAAGGACAGCCTGTGACATTCAAATTGGACACTGGTGCTGAAGTGAATGTACTGCCTCTTAGTATTTTTAATTTGTTTAAGTCACAGTCCAAAATGAGGAAAAGCATGTTATTGTTATTACACGAGGCACACTGTGGAGTAGAAAAGTCAAAAGCTAGGGCTAGACAGGTTATATTTTGGCCTAATATTAATGATGATATTGAAAAAATGATCTCTACATGTATGGTATGTGAGAGGTATAGGCCCCAAACAATTAAAGAACCTCTTATAAGTCACACAATACCCCATCTTCCTTATGAAAAAATTGGCGCTGACATTTGTGATTATGGTGGTAAAAGTTATTTAGTAGTAGGATGTTACTTAACGAAATGGGTGGATGCAGTTCAGTTAAGGACTAAAAGTTCAGAAGAAGTTATCAATAAATTAAAACCAATGTTTGCTACTCATGGTATCCCAAAAATCATGATTTGTGATAACGTTCCTTTCAGTAGCTGGAAGATGAAAAAGTTTTCAAAAGAATGGTGTTTTGAAATCGTCACAAGTAGCCCTAGGTATCCTAAGTCAAATGGGTTCGCTGAAAAGTTAGTAGGTATTGCCAAGAGTTTGTTAAGAAAAGCAGGCCCCGAAAAACTGTATGAAGCATTACTCGAGTACAGATGTACTCCTATTTCAGGTATGAGTGTTTCACCTAGTCAAATGTTATTAAGTAGAAAGCTAAGAACAAAGTTGCCCATAACTCAAACTGAGTTACAGCCAGTAGTACATAAGCATTTCCGGGAAGGGCTAATTAAAAAACGGGCAAGGACAAAGTTATATTATGACAAACAAGCTCATGTTAGACTTGAATTTATTTCTGGGGAAAAGGTAATGGTGAGAGTAGGTACACAGTGGGAGCCTGCAGTAATCGTTAAAAAGCATTCAACCCCTAGATCATATCTGGTAAAGAATAAAAATGGAAGAATCGTTAGACGAAATAAATGTCATATTCGCAAGACAAATATTCAGACAAATAAAGAATTGAATCCTGATTACCATGATCTTGGTGATGAGTGGAATATATGTGGTAATAATACTCAAGATAATGGTCTTTACCACAGTAATAATAATCCTGTTAATTTAAACCGTAATACATCTCACACTACCTCTCAGAATGGTTATCTTTATAATAACAATTCAGCTAGTTCAAACCCTGTGTATATAACTCGTAGGGGTAGAAATGTTAACAGGCCATCCAGGTATGATGATTATCTTTTGTAATTAGGCATTATTCAACAATTTTATATCTGTATCATTTTGTATATTAAGGCAGATCATTATGTATATTATCATTATCATTTTGTAATTGTATTATAGTTAAAAAAATATTATTTTGTATTTTTATGTTTGCTAAAAGGGAAAGATGTTATATATGTGGCAACACTCAGTGTTGGGGTTTGGTTAAAAAAGGATCTGGCATCAGATAGTTGTTGACTGTGTATGTACTGGAGCTGATGGTTGCTAGACGCTCTTAAGAGATGTTATAAAAATGAGAATATACAATAAAACAGTTGCACAGTATGATCCATTGCTTGAACATCATTTAAATAAGGCTGCTGTGTTTAAAGGTGTATCAAACAGAATTCAAAATTACCTCATTAAAACAGTTGCATCTTCACTGTTAGATGCAATAAAAAACGAAATAAGAAAACAGTTTCATTTCCGTTTTGGTGGGCGATGCTGCTGACGTATCCAAAAAAGATTAATTTTTAATTGTGCTTAGATATATACGTGACGTAATTTAATTTTTTAAAACTTTCTTTAGTTAGTTTCTAACGATAATTCATTTTTAATTATTTTTACTTCCATCGTAAAAAGCGTACTTCCACTTTCATTTCGAGTCACGAGTCTTAACGGGGAATACCCATTTTCTGGGTACTTAAGCTTCTTACGCATTGTTCACTGCCTTTTTGGTTTTGATTCCAAAAGGGTGGGCTCGTGAAAGCTATTTTCAGAAATAGGGATGGACAGTGTAAAGTTTCTGAACAAAGAATTTTTACAGTGTCGACTTCCTAGAGTCTACCTTACACGATGGAATTTCTCATTCAGGCTCGTGAATACTTTTTTTAGAAATGGGGATGAACTGTGCAAATTATTTGATGCAATACTAGGTGATGCAGATCAAACCCAGCAAGAAAATCCGGCTCCAGTCAATGGGTTCCTCCCCACTTTAGAAGATTTTTCATTCTGTTTCTTCCTAAGGGTGTTTAAACAAATATTTTTTTTCATACAGATATTCTTTTTAACATTCTCCATAATCTAGAGGAAGGCCTAAAATTGGATGGCTTGATCGATGGTTCCAGATAGCACTTATTTGCAGCAAACTTGAGAATACTGCAAGTCTGCAAGCTTTTCTGCAAATTTGTCACGACAAGTGTGCGTGGTTCGTTGCAGCAAGTTAACGCAAGCCCGTCACCATAGGACGAATCATAAGCTTGTATTGCAAAATTATAGTAAAACAGAGCACAAACGCAACCTGTGGGTAGAGTCATGACCTACCAGTTCAGGAAGCATACGCAAGCAATGCATAAACTCGAGGAAGAAGATAGATTTTCGCTAATACACTCGTTGATCGTTCGATTCGTATTTTAAACTATTCTCTTATGTTCATTAATTTTTAGCTGCATGATGATTTTGAGTCAAGAGAGGCATTTCCATTACACTAACTACATGTTTTTGTTAGTGAATAAATTATGAAAATTGAATTGCAAAGAATTACTTTAAATGGGACAAATGTATAAGTTTATTTTCTAAGCAAAACATTGACGTTTTTCGAGTTTAATTTTGTTTATAAACGCTAAAATTTCAACTATGTAAAGAAAAGGCGATATAGTTTTCTAGTGCGAGTGTATTATATTTAGTAAAAGATGGAAAAGTTTAAAAATTTTTTTATCAAAAGTTAGTTTTTTTTTACAAATTATCATTGATTTATGTGAATTAATAAAAGAAGGACGGTCTAGGAGATGCTATTAAAATCGGATGTTTTTTTTTTTAAAACAGAGACAAAGATAATTATTTCTTTGTGCTGTCTTGGGTGTAGTTTGTTTTGCAAACTCTGCAGCGAATATGGAGGTGGCGCTTATTTGTCACATCGAACTGCAGCAAAGGCGTTGCAAGTAAGCGATGGTGGCGCTGTTGTCGCAGCGAACTGCATAAGTTCGTTTCAAGTTTGACGCGTCAAATTTTGCCATGACCAGGAATATCAAGTCGTCAAAATCAAACTGCAAACTTACGCTATCAGTTAGATCAATCAATTGAATTGTCGCTGAAAAAGCAGCAAGCAATGGCGGAGTAGATCTTTAAAATGGCTAGGATCATTCTTTGTTGTTCAGCCACTGATGACGACCAGAATAACATGAAGTTATTAATTATTCTACAGGGTGTACCAAAAGATCAACACAACTTAATCTTTTATTTAAAAAAATAAAGAATAGGTCTACAAGAAAAATTTTGCAGCTGTGGACGGAACAACTCAAAGAGTTTTTCTTGCCGTCTGTCTTGGTCATAGATGGCGTTGCACGACACCAATTTGCTGAAATGGCGTTCTACGAGACGAAAAAACGCATTGTTTTCGCGTGATGTTCTTCTGGGGTTATATGTACTATGTTGTGTACCGAACAAATGCTCACAATTTATGGAATTGAAACACAGGATCCAGTCGCTGGTGAACCATTGATCAAGGCGTGCTGCAACGTTCCTGATGGAATTAGAATATCGTCTGACATTATTCATGCTACGAAGAGATCTAAGGCGGTAAAAAAAAAAAGAAAAAGAGTTCTTTTGTCCATAGCTGAAAAAAATTTTGATGTAGATGATATTGCTAAAAAAAATAGTAGTTGTAATGATAATTTGAGACCATAATATTTGCCCATGCACAGATTATCAAGTTGCAAAAGAGGTCTACACAAGTGCCTAAAACCGCAAATTATTTTTTTTAATGTTTTGTTATTTTGGGTAAATATTAATTTGGGAAAAAATACCAAATTATTAACAACGCCTGTAGGTTTTTGCAATTACCACTCATTTCTATGGCAGTTTGGGGAGAATTGCCGATTGTTGATCGGTCAAAACGCAGTTCACACACGCTTAACCTCCTAACGGATTAAGTCGTTATTTATATAAATTATTTTATAGCATTTATATTAAAACTGGTGCGTTAATTGTTTTATCTTCAAAATTAAGGTTTATGGTTTATATTAATCATTAAAAATGTTGATTGAATATCAGGAACTTCAAATCTATCGTAAACCAAAAGTACCAATATTTCTTCCATTGAATGAAAAAATTTTGACAATGTCATCTAACAGTACATTGAAATATAGTGACAATATGCTGGCAACATAGGATCGGCATCTATCGAATACGAAGATTTTAAAAAATTAGTCTTAAAGTACCAAAAAAGGGGGGACATGTAGAAGGACTTTTCGATGGAGGGCAGAACTAGTAAAAGAAGGACTGACCTCCCTTAAATCGGAAAACTACGTTGATTCTAAATGATCATGCTGCAGAGTATCATCCATTGCTTGGAACACCATTTAAAATACGACTACTGTGTTTAAATGTGTATTAAACTGAATCCAAAATTACCAAAAGAGCTGCATCTTCACTGTTAAATGGAATAAAATGAAATAAGAAAAAGTTTCATTTCCGTTTTGATGGACTGATTCACCTGACGTATCCAATAAAAGTCAATTTTTATTTGTACTGGATATATACATGTAATAATTAATTTTTAACTTTCTTTAATTATTTTTTGACGATAATTCATTTTAATTATTTTACCCATCGTAAGAAGTGTACTCCACTTTGCAGACTTCGAAAACTTCGAGTCTCTTCCGGGAATTCTATCGGGTACCTTTAAGCTTTCTACGCATTGTTAGCTGCCTTTTGGTTTTGATTCTAACTATGCAACGAAGCACGGCCGGCGTGTCTGCTGGCAAATATGACTGGGAATACACTTTAAATATCCTTTCATATATTGAATTAATCTTAACCTTCCCAATGAGATGGTGTCTCTGTAATAAAGAAGTATTGACTTTGATCAACCGTGGATTTTATTTTTTAAAAATGCCTCTACAAATCTTTTAAATTGATGTCATGATAAACATGATGGTTAGAGCAATTTATTGGTTTTGTGACGCAGAACAGTGACCGTAGAGTTCCAACCAGTGATATTCAGGTAGTATCTGCCTATTATGGACTGTAGCGATAAACTTAGTTGCTAAGTCATATGATGGACAGCTGCTTTTGCTGACAACAACATACTGGTGTGCCATCACTGATAATATTGCTATATTATGAAAGTCGCTTCCCAGCAATGTGAGTTCATGGTTGGGAAGAGAGGCTGGCAGGGTAAGCATGAGATGACTGACAGCAGCCCCATCTGACACCTGACCTGGCGACTACCGCGGTGACTTTGGCGACGAAATATGGGATCTTTAATGTTGAACTGATATCTCTCATTAGGAGAGAAGACACCACGAATGTGCTGCCAGATCATTCCATGTACGTCCACGGCCTGCCGGGGAAACCATATAAGGAGAGCCTTGGACGACGGAGTGTATGTTTTCGACTGGGATCGCCTTTGGACAGCGAACGTTTTTGGAGTTCCCATCCGTTGTGCGCTAGTAAGCTGGTGAGCCGAGCGCTATTGAAAGTGCTGTTATTGTCGTTATTATTCGCTGATTGTTTGTGTTATAACATCAGTGCTGAACTGTTATTGCTGTCTGTTTACATTGCTGATCTTGTGCAAGAACTATTGTCTCCTGCACTCGAGTACAAATTTCTTTCCTGCATATTTGTAAATAAACCTTCATTCTCCATTATCCGGCGTGTTGACTGTTTTACACATACACCTAATAGAAAGATTCCGTAACAATATCAACTAACCTGAAGCTATTTTCGTTCATTGGTTATAAAATTGTCCTAAATTTGGTACCCCAGCCGATTTTTTTATATCAATCTAAAATTTCTGACGAATTTTACAGTGTTGACTTCCTTTACAGAATGGAATTTCATCCAGGCAAGTGAATACTTCATCAATAGAATTGGGATGAAGTGCCATTTGATAAATTTTGGACAAAAATAGACTTAATAGAGTCTACTCCTTCACGAAGGAATTTCATCCAGGCTCGTGAATACTGCTTTAGAATTGGGGATGAAGTGTACAAAGTATTTGATAAATTCTTGAAATAGACTTCTAATAGAGTCTACCCTTCATCCATGGAATTTCCCTCATCCAGGCTCGTGAATACTCTATGGGGATGAAGTGTACAAAGTATTTGATAAAGTTTGTACAGAGTAGACTTCCTAGAGTCTACCCTACATCAGATGAAATTTCTCATCCAGTGGAATACTGTTTTAAAAGTGGGAATGAATCAGCAAAGTATTTGATGTTGTACATATAGATTCTGAGTCTACCCTACACGATGGAATTTCTATCCGTGCTCTCAGAATACTGTTTTAAAAGTGGGGATGAAGTGTACAAAAGTATTTGATAAGTTTGTACACAGAGTAGACTTCCTAGAGTCTCCACCCTACACGATGAAATTTCTCATCCAGGCTCGTGAACGTACTGTTTTTAAAAGTGGAATGAACTGCAGTAAAGTATTTGATAGGCGAGTAGACTTCCTTCCTGAGTCTACCCACACGATGGAATGTCTTCTATCCGTACTGTGAATACTGTTTTAAAAGTGGGGATGAAGTGTACAAAGGATTTGATAAAGCCTGTATGAGTAGACTTCACACTAATGATGAAATTTCTCATCCAGGCTCGTGAGCTTTTTAAAAGTGGGAATGAACTGTGCAAAGTGGCTGATGGAAAGTTTGTACAGAGTAGACTTGAGTCTACCCTACACGATGGAATTTCTCATCCAGGCTCGTAATACTACTTTAAAAGTAATGAACTGTGCAAAGTATTTGATAAGTTTGTACAGAGTAGACTGCCTGTCTTCACACGATGGAATTCTCTCATCCAGGCTCGTGAATACTGTTTTTAGAATTGGTGAAGGTACAAAGTATTTATTAAGTTTGTACAGAGTACTTCCTAGAGTCTACTCCTACACGATGGAATTCTCTCATCCAGGCTCGCATTGTTTTAGAATTGGGATGAAGTGCCAAAGTATTTGATAAGTTTGTACAGAGTAGATTCCTAGAGTCTACCCCACACGATGAATTTCTCATCCAGGCTCGCATCACTGTTTTTAAAAGTGATGAAGGTACAAAGTATTTGATAAAAGTTTGTATTATATAGGACTCCTCAGAGTCCACCCTACACCACGGAATTTCTCTCATCCAGGCTCAGAATACTGCTTCTTTTTTAAAAAAGTGGGGGGATGAAGTGTACAAAGCATTTGATATGCCTCTTGTAATGGACTTCCTAGAGTCTACCCTACACGATGGAATTTCATCCAGGCTCGTGAATACTGTTTTTAAAAGTGGGGATGTATAAAATGTGCATTGATAAGTTTTGTACAGAGTAGACTCTCTAGAGTTCAATCTCACACGATGGAATTTTTCATCTGGTTTCGTGAATTACTGTTTTAGAAATGGGGAAGAACTGTGCAAAGTATTTGATGACTCTTACAATGGCTTAGAGTCTACAATATTAATGCATGGAATTCTCTCCTCCGCCTGTGAATACGTTTTAGAAATGGAAATGTCCTGCAAAGTATTTCTATACTAGATGATGATCAACTCAGCAAGAAATCCTGCCCAGCCAGTCAATGGCTTCCTCCCCATTCCAGAAGGATTTTCTTCTGTTTCTTCCTTTAAAGGTGTTTAACAAATTATTTTTTTCTTACAGATGTTCTTTTAACATTCTCCAGAATCATCTCATGACATTTCGTATTGTCGAAACAAGATTCAGGAATGCCGTGGAAATATTGCGAACTTCAGGCTTTAAAGAAATATTTGCAGAACTGTTTCTGAATTAAGGAAACTAGCGAGAAAAAACTGAATTATTGGTAAATTTATTTTGAAATATTTGATTCATAGAGAATCACCTAGAATCTCGCTTTCCAAGACTTTTGAAAAATTGTGTTTCTTAGAACACATAAAACAAAAGATAAATTCCAAGAGCACAATACACACTTCCCAGGAGAAGCATTTCCAGAGTTTGAGAGGCGTATTTTGTATGGGAAATATTTTGATAAAGTTAATCTTAGAAACGAACTAATTGTTTATCTTATATCAGTGAAGAAGGGAACAAAGACCTCCATGATATGCTAAAATTATTTAGCAATAAACTTTTGCATTATGTTTTTCCCAAATGTCATTTCACTGGTTAATCTTGCACTATCTGCCTAAATTGAACCATAGAAAGAATATTTCTTTCGACGCTAAAAAGAATAAAACTGAAATACAATTGGTGAACAGAGACTGTCGAATCAATGCTGATAAATTGAATTCAAGCTCTCGTTTGAAAATCAAAGGCGAAAATGTGTTTTGATTAAAAGTCGTTTTACACACACACACACACACAATACTATCAATAATACGGAATAATAATAACAATAATACACACACACAATAATACTATCAATAATACTAATAACACAATACAATATCAATATCATCAATAATAATAATACTGTGCGTTTTCATCCCAAGAAAGACGTATGGAGTTCATGTTTCGTTGAATGTATTTTTACAATTTCAGCATTATATATTTAATATAGAATTATTCTTAACCTTACAAATCGAAATGGTATTGTGGATATTATTATATATTTTATACGCAAAACTTTTTTGATGGATAATATTGTGCTTATTATGCGCAATTGTAAGTTCGACTGCTGCAGTAGGTTTTAGAACCACCGTACCACTGCTAATTTCTTTAAACTCCGCCTTCCTCAACTGGACTTAATTGAATGCCACACTTTCATTACTTTATATACATTTTTTCCTTCTTTAATTTATAACTTAAATGTTTCACAGTTCTATTAATGTACTAGTATGAGAGAAGTGCGAACAGCGATACTGTACGTGGTATATAATGTTTATGAGATAAATCAAAATATTTCATTTCTATTTCATAAAATAAGACGTATGGCTTGATTTATCGACCGGACACGCTATGCAGTTAGTATGCGTTCACCATGTTAGTTGACAGGCCAAAAATTTGGTGCGCATTAACGGTTGAGCACAAAATAAACCTGCAAAACACACATCATCAAATACATAAATTTTCTCTGAATTCCCTCGCTTCATATCAAGGCATAAAACCCGCGCCTATCAGTAAATACATGTGAATACAATAGCTTCGGAGGTATATCAAAGCCGCCAGTAGTTGAACCTGGGCACCGTCATACGTCGCGAGTGTTATGTAACAGAGCTAACTAAGACTGCGCCAAGCAGCCTAAAACAATAAAAACAGCTTCCTCGAACCAGCCTAATTTTAAAAAAAGAAACACGCCGCCGTCCTGCAGCCTAATTAACTCACCGACGATCCATCCGATCCCGTCTTTGTCGAAGTTCACGGTGCGCCGAACAAAACATATGGATTGGTAACAAACTAACCCAACCGATCAGCGCCGTGACTCCACCGACGGATGAAACTGGTCCCAACGACGCGGCTCTCTTATCCAGCGGATCGAACACCATTTGAACCACAAGCACAATTTTAAAAAAAAAAAAAAAAAAAAAAAAAAAAAAAAAAAAAAAAAAAAAAAAAAAAAAAAAAAAAAAAAAAAAAAAAAAAAAAAAAAAAAAAAAAAAAAAAAAAAAAAAAAAAAAAAAAAAAAAAAAAAAAAAAAAAAAAAAAAAAAAAAAAAAAAAAAAAAAAAAAAAAAAAAAAAAAAAAAAAAAAAAAAAAAAAAAAAAAAAAAAAAAAAAAAAAAAAAAAAAAAAAAAAAAAAAAAAAAAAAAAAAAAAAAAAACCCTTTCGCGCAAAAAAGCGTTTTGATCTGATCATTCTGACTTTGGATATCCGGGAATGATGATCGATGATCCCAGCGGCGGCACCGCAAACGCATCGACATGAACCCCACGATTGTTATCCAATGACAAATTAACCCTTAAACCCTGAATCGGTAATGAGGCCTGCCGGTGATGCTGGATAATTTCTGTTCGGGAATTGGGATGATCTGCTGCTGCTGCTGGCGCGTGTGCAGTCCATCTTGGATCTTGTGTTTGCTGGAGCACTGCAAGAACTGGTGCTTGAAAAGAGAAGCTACCGCTGTGTAGAGAAATAGATATTTGATGTGATTTTATGCAGCACTGCTCTGATAGGAAAGTGACATGCCATTTGGAAACTGTTCTTCTGGTGGATTTGAAAAAGTTTCTGAAAGAATGGGGCGAGGATGCGTACTGAAACAGGTAGCAAGATATGACCTTAGTTTTTATCAATTATACTAAAATTATAATAGAATCTTCCAGGGTGATTTTCGGATCGGGGGAATAATTTAAAGTAGCTGAATGGCTTCATTATCACGTTATCAAGATTATGATAGAATTTTGTTGAGTTTTGATAAATTCCTTTAAAGATATTAGATTAATTGCATTTATGATTCCTTTCATCTCGCATATATCATCCAGCATTATGTATTAGACTATATTATTTTCTAGACTTCAAGCATTCTGATACTTGATTTGGCTGCTGCCCTAGATGGGCTAGCAACTGTGGCAATTATGTCAGAAACAGCAATAGCGCGGATGAATACAACAGCAGCGCGGCTGAATACAAATAACAGCGCGATGAAACAACAACAGCGCGATGAATACAACAGCGCGGTTGAATAATACAACAACAACACGAATACAACAATAGCGCGAGTAAGACCAGTAACAGCCGGTTCGCAGCGAAATACGTGAGAACGGTTTTGTATCAGCACTTTGTTCCGGAGCGATTGCGGTTCGATAACTCTGATCCGGCACCAGTTTGCCGTCCGGTAAATTAAAAAAAATACATGGCTGATTTCTTGAAAAAAATGGTTTCGCGTTGGTGCAAGAGTAGGTACTTAAATGCGTGGTGTGTACGAGTCGTCTGACGTTGATCACCCGCTTCACATATAGACACTTATTGTTCATTTGATAGATGAATTATGTTTTATGTTGCATTTACGAGTACGAGAAGATTTAAGTAGATACTGGGATCTAGAAATGAATTGGAGTGGGGATCCATATTACTTGATTTTTTCTTAGCAATACGTAACTGAACGAAGTATAACAG
>BGPR01037202.1:668-15219 GCA_013235015.1 Araneus ventricosus
TGGAAAAGTGATTTATTTTAAACTTACCACAAATTCCTTCAAATTTGATGTCAATGACCCTCATCTGTCTACATGAAGCTTTCTTGAGTTCACAAACGTTCGGATAATTTTTTCCATCGGTGCCACAAACTGGATTTTGGTCGTTCCCATGATGAGAGCATTCTTCTGAGCAAACACACCGAGCCGTCTGGCCATCGATAGATGGCTTGCAAAACGAACCAAACTGGCAATCTAGTTTCTCGCAAGGATCTTGGATATCTACAGAAAAAATAATCATATCTGTTCAAATCCCTTATTGTTTTGCAGAATATAGATAAAAATAAGCAATTTAGATCAAAAGAAAGAAAGGAAGGATAGCTTCCTTCCATAGCTCCCTTCTTCAATGGCAGCCATGATTTAGAAACGAATATTGGTGGTCATTTTTGATGATTTCAAAAGGTCATCAATAATTTTTATTTACTTAAATAGAGTTTTTCTCTCTTCACAATGTAGGGCAATTGATGCACTACAATGCACAAAAAATATGTTTAAACATCTCATCCATGTGGTTATCTTTATTATAGTTATCACTGCTATGCAGTTGCCGTGAAAAAAATAATTATAGTTGCAAATGCAAGCGTATAAAATAAATACGACTTCGACGAACGTTTAAAAGAGAAAAATGAAACGTAAGTTCCATCATCCATTATAATATTTGTTACTGGATTTGATACCATTTACGCATAAACGTCTGAGTTCCTAGTTAAATTTAGCCGTCACTATAACTGACTGGCCTCCTTATTTTCCACAAATTAATAATGTGGTGTACACTTTAGAGCTTTCTTGCTGAACATGAATTGATACCAGAAAATAGAAAGATTATTTCGAGGAGAAAGAATATGATATTTACATCGATTATATTTATAACGAGATCTTTGTCGACACTTTAAAGCAGTTTTACTGCGGTTGTCAATTATGTTACCTGGTTTTCATGTCTAGAAATGCATACCAATTCAACCTTATATGATGCAATACTGGATGTTTCAGCAATTTCATGTAGGGATGGGAAAAATCTACCGGTTAAAACCGAAAACCGTTTTTTTTTGTTTCGGTTGACCAGTTTTTATGGTTTTTTTGCCCCTGTTTAAACCTGTTATTTTTTTGAAATCCAAAAACTTGGAAGAAAAAACCAGGTCGAAAGATAGGCTCGACTTTATGTTACACTAGACTAAAATTTAACAAGTTATGAAGCTTTGAATTTCATCATCTCAGGCCAATCACCGACAACCGATTCTTCGATTCGTCTGTTGGTTGACGAATTACTGAAAGAGTCTTTATGAACAGATAAATATTGGCCAGTGGATTGATTTCCTGCAAAAACAATACTAATAAAAAATTTTATCAGGAAACGGCGTCTGTATCCTGTAGCCAAAAAATATTTATCTTTACTCGGAAGATCTGTAGCGACCGAAGGATTAGTATCTACTTTGAATAATCTTGTTTCCGATTAGAGGTGTCGACTAACGAATCAACACATTGCTGAAAGAGTTTTTATGAGTATGATGAATATTAGCCATTGAATTAATTTGTTGTGAAAACAAGGTTAATAAAAATTTTATCTATAATATATACTTATTGCAATAATTGCTGATTTATTATTATTACATATTGTATTAATTACTTATTTGTAATTATTATTGCATTAATTAATTAATGTATTAATACTTACCTATTGTGTATTATTATTAATAAAAAATTTTGTCCACAAATTTTGCTTTTCATGGGATAAAAACACCGAAGAAAACCGTTTTTTCAAAAACCGGTTATTTTGAGCGGTTTTAACCGCCAGGATAAACCGGAGGTGAAAAAAAAACGGTTTAAACGAAAACCGAAAAAACAGTTAAACCGGAAACCGGTTTTTTTGCAATAACTGCCATCCCTACTTTCATGTGTCGTTTATGCAATACTAAAAAGTCTGTTAGTACTAGCCCATAGTTTTTGAGTGGGAAGGGGTAGTGGTTCAATAGAATTTTCATAGTAGCCATAGAATTTTCAAAACTGACTCCATAAATTTACCTAAAGACAAGTTTTTAATGATTGGTAACAATTGATAGGGTTTTTTGTCACCCAATTGTGTTTCGGAATGTAACTTATCAAAACGCTCAGATTCAAAAACTGTGATTTCAGAAATTTACTACTTTTTCAACTAAGCGTACTGGTTCGTTTTAGTCTTCCGTTTAAGCCGAAAACCTAGCTCTAGACACCCTATTTTAAAATAGTCATTACAGGGTGAAATTTCGTGTCCACTTGCAAAATGCTAGAGAATGGAAGCTCAGATTAAATCTGACAAAACCAAAATTGAACTTTATTACGCCCTAATGGAGAGGGTTTGAAGACAACGTGAACAATTTCACCATTTATTTGACAATTAAAGATGCTTTTTTTAAAACCCAAATTGAACTTTATGACGCCCTATTGGAGAGGGTTTGAAGACAACGTGAGCAATTTCACCATTTATTTGACAATTAAAGATGCATTTTTTAACCAAAATTCAAATTTATTACGCCCTAATGGAGGGGGTTTGAAGACAACGTAAGCAATTTCACAATTTATTTGACAATTAAAGATGCATTTTATTAATCCAAGCGCCACTGCCCAAAAAATAAAAAAAATTATAAACGAAAAATCAAGAGCACATATCGGCACTGAGGGAAGTTTCTTAAGTTTGCCTACTGGAATGAATATGTCATCTGATTCTAGTTCCAAATGCAGTAATACCTCGTTACAACAATACTTTGGGAACCAAATAAAGATATTGTTATAGAGGGATGTATCGTTATAACGAGGGTGGATATAATTACGATATAAAAAACTTAAATTTTGGCTGTTTTAATGTGGACACAATAAAACAATTCGCATTTTGCAAAGAAAGCATTACCAGAGTGTAATGACTGTTAAGGCATACAAAAATTTGAAAATTCAGCTATACGCATATACCTGAGAAACTTATTTACCGAAAAAATCTAATATTTTCGTTTGCTTATTCATTTTTTTAAACTGTTAAGTCAACTAACAAGGTTTGCATAGAGTTTAATGCACGAAAATGATTATGTTTTGTGGATGAAAGGCTTGAAAAAAAATGCCCGTAGGGACTGAACTGATTGTGAAGAGGTTCCTGGGTTGCCAATAAAGATTGCGATGGATCTGTATCATCATCATCGTGCTCTTTATCATCATTTTCCATTTAGTCTGTGATTTCGGTCAGAATATCTTCTCCTATCTGTATCTAACTCCTTCAAAACATAAGATCATCATCCGCTGTTAAAGATTCCTCCACGTTAATTCCAGGCATTTTGCCAATTTTCTTCAAGCACAGTTCAAGGCTTTTGAAGGGTCAAAACACATTCTTCAGCATCTCAAACGTCGCCATTTTTGGAATTTTCGTCATTATCAGTTTGCTTATCCTCCATGAAATATTGTTACAGAGGAAGAACGTGGTTTAGAGATTTAAAAAAAAACATATTGTTGTACAGGGGTTTATTGCTGCACAGAATATCGTTATATTGAGTGGAGATTAACATTATGTTCCATGCAAATTCACCGGAACCACAACATTGTATTATTGTAGAGGGATATATCGTTGTATCGGATATCGTTGTAGCGAGAGTTTACTGTGTATATTACTATATTCTATGTCACTTGTTAAGTGGAATCTGTAAAGAGATTACTCACAAAAAATTAATTGTCATTTACCATTTGATTGCTCATTTCATTGATTTAATACACTTCGTTGCTATTTCATCCCAAATAATAGCAAAAAATTAAATAAAGCAAATGACATAAAACTTCAAACGTCAGTTAAGTAGGAAAACAGGAAACCACGAATGGCAATAGTTTTTACTGACCCCTTTAATAAACAAAGAAAAAATATTCGTAATATAAAAAATTGGTACCAATCAACTCACAAACAAAAATTAAAACAAAACAATAAAATCAAAATCCGAAGTAAATGAAAATGCTGAAACAAATACTTGTTCATACGACAGAAAAAATAATGGGAAAATAAAATCTTTTTCGATAAGTGCGCCACGACATTATAAAGAAACGACAACACACATTTTGATCAACGTTCACAGTTAAAATAAGGCACCCTTCGTTAAAGATAATGGGTAAAAATATTTTACAAGTTTTTATTCTAAATTATTTTTGTAATAATCATCTAAAAATGGAAGTGGAAATTCTGATAAATTAATTGTAACAATATTCAGGTGATTATTTACCAACCCGTGATTTCTACAAAAAATTACCAATAAATCAGAGATTGAACTTTAGACTTTATGTCTAAAATTACTTCCAATTTCGAAATACGCAAATTAAAAGAATGAAAGTATCTAGATTTCTATTTGGTGAATTTATTTTTAATTTTACGTCAATGAAAAGAAGATATAACATTTTGTAGTTTTGTTGCAAGTTAACACTTCAGAGTTACAACAACACTACCGGAATTCGGAAATACAGCCCCCGACCTGCCAAAGCACACGGGTTTTCACTGAATGACAGTCGTGTGATAGCGACGAGTACTGAGGTCGGGTCCTAATGGCCAACACAGCCCCACGGCCCAACCCCTCCCGTATTAGGTACGTACTATCACTGGAGGAGGGCTGTCGCCCCCCCAATTCCTGTGCCCCGAGGCAGGCGAGTTCCTTCATATACAAACCTGAGCACTTGGTGGTGCCCACATCTATCGGGGGCTACAACAACACTAGTAACATTACACACAAATTTGAAAAATATTGCTGAAATAAATTAAAGTATATTTTTAAAGCCCACGTAGAAGAAATAGTTTTGAGCAATAAATAATTGCAATTAGAAATCATCCACTGATGTCTCATTATTCTACGAAATGAGATTTTAGTGAAAGTTCTAAAAATTAAACGTTTAAGACATTGATTTAAGAATAAATGCTTCTTAGCTGTTCTTAATTGCAACAAATAAAATATTAAAATAAAACTTAGTGGTGATTTCTCACAATATTTTTCGAACTATAATCGCCTAACGAAATAAAATCTAACGTATCCTTGTAAAATGTCAATCATGAGCTGAAAATGTTGCTTAAGTAATCTATTGCATGCATTATAATTAAAAATTAATTTTATTTTATTATTTGAAAAAATTCTTTAGCAACGGATTCCGAATCTATCACTTTTGGACGATTTTACACCGGAAAGGGGTGTCAAGCAATGAATCACATGAGCGCATTTCCGAACTTCTTTGTTAGATCACGCTCAGTAAAATGTAAACATATCCCCTTCCATTCTTCATTTTCCCCTATTTTGATGAAAATAACTCCGCCCGGCGCATGCGTAAAAGCGTGGAGGGTTTCGGAATCCCTTGCTAAACTATAACTTTCCATCAGGTGCGCGTATGCAGGGGATATTGTTTAGAAACGGATTCGGAAACCCTCAGCGTTGGGAGGAGTTATTTTCATAAGAATAGGGGGAAAGTGAAGAATGGAAGGGTGATGCTTACATTTTACTGAGCGTGATCTGAGAAAGAACTCCGGAAATGCGCTCATACGTTTCAACCAAAAGTGGTAGTCTCGGTATCCGTTGCTGAACAGTACTTATATCGTACATCGTATCACGGAAGAAAATGCTACTTTTATTTATGTAATCTGTATTTATTAGATTTAGAATAAATAAAGATAATTCAAATAAAAAATGCACTTAAATTTAAGTATGTAATACGATGCACAATCTAAGTATATCCTGCATAGGCGCTCCTGCTGGAAGGTTAAACTGCCACATTATGTTAATTTAAACCATTGTTAAAATGTTAAATTTTCAGTCTCACAATACTCACCACAAGCGCCTTGTCTTAGAACAAATATTCGTCGTCTCTGAGTGCAGGATGATAACCGTAGTTGGCATTCGCTCGAGTAAGTGACACCGTCGTTGCCACAGACGGGGGCAAACACGTCCGAACACGTTTCCCCGCAGCGGCAATAAGCTCTGTTTGTCGATTCGTCTACGAGACACTGGGAACCAGAGGTGCACAACATTTTGTTGCATGGATCTGTAAAAAATGAACTTGTCAGTAAAAGACTTACGAAAAGTAAATTCAAAATTACATTATATATATATATATATATATATGTGATATTTTAATTTTTTAACTTTCCTAAATAATCTTAACGACACCTCATTTTAAATACTTCTACTTTCATCATAATAAACGCACTACAACTTTCTTTTCAAATCACGAGTTTCCAAAGGGGAAATTCCCTTTCCTGGGTACTTAAGCGTTTTGCGCATTCATTTCTGACCTTTTTCACGCCACCATGTGAGCTTACAACAACAACGCGCCGCTCGGGCGTAAACTTCTGAATACTGGTCATGGAGCTACGTAAAAATTAAGTACTTTACCTATGAAGAAATAACGTAATGCCTGAATAAAAAAAGATTTAAGCAAAAATGGTCTCTTCTATTATCAAAATGGACTGCCTTTCACCTTTTTAAAGCCTGATCTTATATATATATTTGAAGAAGATTGCAGTCGTTAAAAGTCCAAAACATTTTATTACATTTCGGAAATAGGGAAAATTAAATTTGTTCTAGAGTATTCAATAATATATTAAACTTTAAAAAGATTATGGGAAAATTAAAGCCACCATGGCCAGGGGTAAAGGATTACGCCTAAATTGGCGTGACTTGCTTAGTGCGTTACATGATTACAAAAGGAAGTTACACAGACGCGGCGAGTTTTTATAATACCAAAAAGGGAAAAGTACCGAAGTTGATGCTTGAGAAATATTGGGACTCTTGCGAGTCTAGTTACAGTAGAAGTGTGTTCATCATATGATTGAAGTAGAAATAATTCGTTCGTAATTAAAAATAACTGTCGTTAAAAAGGATTTATTTTAAAGATGGGAAAATTTATAAGCCATTACATATATATATATATAAACCAAAATATAACTTATTATATATGAACATACAAAAACAAAGTAAACAAGGCATATCAAAATGCAGTTCAAAAACTAATAATTCATTAATTAAACAAAATAACCAAATGTAAAATAAAATCGAAAAAATTGAAAATACTATAGATGATAAGAGTTAAAGGTAAGTTTGAATATTTAGATGTTAACATGTAAAAGAACTCTGTTGCTATCAAAACTATTGAAAAAAGGCAATCCAAGTATCTGGAGTTTTCAGCAATAAAATTAGTACCCCTGTTTTGGAATATATATATATATATATATATATATTAACAAAAGAAAACAAAACCATGTCATAAATGAAAACCAAAACAACAAAAAAGGAACAAAACGCCAACGTCCGGGACTCGTCATCAGCAAGGGAAATCAGGAACGGGCGTATATATCAATGAATTCGGCGTTTTCTAATCACAAACTCTAGCAATAATGCTAAAAAGAGTTTGTTTCCCCGGAACACAGAACAGAAACCATAGTTTGAAATAAGGAAACAAAGCTAAGAGATAAGAGTCCAATTGAAAAAAGTAGAAATAGAAATAATAAAAATAAAAATAAATATCGGAATAGAAAGTTCATAATTTTAAGCAAATTATGATCTTAATTACACCAGTAAAAATCCCAAATTACTTCTCATCGTAACTTTTTTAGAACAGCAAATTATAAAGGAACAATTAATTAAAAATTAGTACTTTTTACGTCACACTTATTATCATTAATAATAGAAAAATTACACTAATTGAGATTTAACTCAATTGACACTTATTATCATTAATAATAGAAAAATTACACTAATTGAGATTTAATATGAATAGAATTGTAAAAAAGGTGAAATTATTTAAAAGGTTATTGGTAAAATTGATTAAAATGTCTTCCATTGAATCCAACCGACGAAAAATAGATAAAAATAAGATGAATTAAACAGGTTGAAATATTGTTTATATTAAATTTATGTACACACACAAAGATATAGATAGGAATTCGTCTGATAATTATATATAACCTTGATAAAAGACAAATCAAAAAGTAAAATAAGGCAGATAACATAAATCATTTTTAGATTATAATATTTAAACCTTTTATAATCATTCATAAATATAAACATAATTTTGGGGAAAATATTGGTTGTTTTTATTTCCCATTCAAATATAGTTAATTACTGTTTATAAGCACCACTGTTAGCTTTAACCACACAATTTTAAACATCCAAAATAGCTCATTATTTTACTAATTGTTGCATTAATTTAATTTTCAAAAATTAGATTGATTAAAACAAACAAATTCTTTTTAAAGAAATAATTGTGCACAATATCGTGAAAGATTTATTAATTAGATAAATATTTTTCTCATTACTGAGAAATTTAAATAAATTTCTATAGCCTGCTTATTCCTGGGTTTTCGAGAATTCCGGGATTCAAAAGAATCTGTAATATTAAGAATCCGTTTGTTTGCTTGCTTTTAGATCATTGAATTAGAAGCAAGTTTATGAAATATCAGAAGAACACGATAGATATAATTTTTAACTAAACATACTGCGGATTATTTTGAAATTTAATTAATTTGTAAATTAAAATCATTTCAATGATTTTCAAATATAAAAATGCTTTCGAGATTATCAGTGAGACATTTACAGTTTGTATTTGAATTGAAATTACCGTTTGTTCATTTCTTTAATTAAAGGGCAAAATATTTGAAATACAAAATAGGCTGAAATTATGTTGACTCTTCCTTAAATGAATTAAAGCTGTCATTATTAAGCACATTTCGGAGCACCGCATTTTTGAAACATTTAAATACAAATGTTTTGTTAAGCATTTTAAGCCTATAAAAGATTTTAAAAACTGAATGGTTATTAGGAATCTTTCTAGTGAATACAGTTTCGAAAGGCTTTATATTACTTAGTTGCATTGAACAAACATAAATACAGTATACCTTCTATTTAGCAAAATTTTCCTTCTATGATATCTACTATTATTTAAGATACCTACTTCTAACACAACCATCAGAGTATTTTTAATGTATATGTTACGATTAAAGTAAAATAATTCGGTTAATATGAATTGTAACCGATTATTATTAATACTAACCACTGTTACACTGTAAAAAATATCCGTTTTTTACCCGGACCTTTTCCGTTTATTTGACGGTTTAAAGCTGTTTTGTTGACAAAACGGTTTTTCACCGTTTTCCGCTCCAGCCATAAACGGTTTAAAACCGTCAGTACAAATTCTATTTTTCGTCATATGGTATTGCTTTCCGTACAATAACTTTCCCTTTTCTTAAATGTAATTTTATTGCATTCATTTCATGTTTTTAATAGGGTTCCATCTCCGCTATTGTTTATACATGTTGCAGTAACCTGTTGTCACTCATGGAAGCTAACCTTAAAACACGCGTTCTAGCAATAGTTGATTTTTACAACACTAGGTGGCGCCACTAGAGCTATAGTGACTTTAAAACTCAAATAGATTATTTTTACTTTATTTTATGAAGTCTCCGGTGGTCTAGTGGTTAGAGCGACTGCCATTTATTTCTATGAACGCGGTTTCGATCCTCGGCTCGGAGGAGTTAGAAGTTTTGTCACTATCTTGCATCGAAATCGTCCAAGTAAGTTCAATTAAAAATTATATTGATTAAACTAATTGAAATTAATATTCCTAATTGATAATACACATTACAACTCAACTCGAACAGAAGGAGAAAACAATTCAACTCAGTCGATGACGTCACTTACTTCGATGATTTAATTTTTACGGAGAAAACTTGATTTCATACTGTAAAAAACCGTTGTGACTACGGATTTACTTCGTAACTTTTACGGGAAAAACTTGTTCCTGTATGGTAAAAAACCGTTGTGCCTACGGATTTACTTTGTAACTTTTACGGTTTTGCACAACCAACCCAGCTGCCAGTTTAAAACCGTAAATTTTACGGGATTTTTTTACAGTGCAAAGTTTGTGTGTATGCGAGGTCCAGACGAATCTATCGCATGCAGCCATGAAATCTGTCACACAGTTAGTCGTAATGGTGACTCAATGCACCTCGAAGCACGAATTTTAAAATTTAACCTAGAAAATTTTTTATGTAATATTTTATGTTGTTTTGGGTAATTTTTTGAACTAATATATCGATAGCATCGTTTTTAAAAATTATAGGAAAAAAATAGATACACCATCGGAAAGAGTAAACAATTTTCATTCTAATGAAGTTTGTTTTGAACTTCTAACGTAATTAACTGAATATTGGGAAATTTTTTAAAAAATAGTCACTTTTCTGTTAAATTTTTCATTCGGAATTCTTAAAATTCTCGCATCCGACGTTCTAATAACGTTATCATTTAACTTTTTTAAGGTAATAACTGGAACATTTCCACCCGATTTTAAACCAGATCTCCTCTCCAAGAACTTGCCCGTGGCGGCGGCGGAACAAGTAAACATTACTAGTATATATTGTTGCAATTTCATTGGGTGGTGGCGCAGAGCGCAGGAGATGTCATGACCTTTAACTGAATGACTTCGATTATTGTTTTCAGTAGTGTCTTAACATGTTTGTTTGTCTCTCATATTTTGCTTGCTCTCTAATAATGATTTTCATGTTGTAATTTTATAATATTGTTTTGGATTAACGCACTCTGTACTGTTTTCCGAAAATTCAAATGTCATTATCATATAGAAAAATAAGCGGGAAAATCAATAATGTGTATATTTTGTTTTGATTTTTTTTTCAAAACTTTTTCATGTCATTATGGGAGGTTTTTTTTCATTTTCTTGAAGTCATGATGCAACGCCGTGCGAGTACTGTTAGTTATTAATAATAACCTATTGATGGCATTGTTGTAAAAGATATTCCATCTCCATGTGCAGGCACAAACACTTGATATTAAAGTTATTAGTGCACTAATTTTAAATAGACAATACAGAATAAAAGAAATCAGTTGAAATGAAATTGTTTATTAACTCTGCAAAAATCATTGAAATGAAATGATCTCACCTTAGAACCACCCTCATTCTTTATTAGAATACCCTGATATCTCTTTAAAAGATGTGTACAAAGTAATATTTATTCTCCTAAGATCTTTTAAGAAATCAGTTTCTAACAATTCGAGTCTTGTACTTGTGCAAAACATTTTTTCTAGAGATGTCAAATAACACTAAGAAAAATAGATAAAATGTTAGAAATCGAAAACAAAAAACAATAAGCGTATGAAAGAAAACGAGCAAGAATCTGCATAAAAGATAAGAATAAAGGATTATAAAGCGATATTTGGTGTAGATGCGATTAATTGATAAAGCGTTTGTGTATAATGAAGTAATTAAATTACATTATCTGGAATAAGTAATGATAAAATATTTACCGATTAATTGATATAATTGCATTTATGAATCTTCAGGCTCATTTCATTTATCGAAATTAACATATTTTAGTGTTGCCAAATCATCGAAGAAAAACTATTTACATTGATACAGCTCTAGTGTTTCAGTAAATATTTATATTCACCTTGCCATCATATTCAAATGCATTTTTTTAAACTTCCCTCTTACTTCTCCGAACATTTTGGAAAGAAAACAATTTAATGTTTTCATGTTAACTAAATATTCATTTACATTTTTTTACCCGAGTTGTCTGTTTGTCACTTGTATCGATTGCATTTATTCGCATTTCCCGATTTCTTTGAAAATTTGTTAATTGAGCTTTTTTTATTCTATTCCAAGAAAATCTAATTATTTCGTTTGCTGTGATCTTTATGTACATACCATGAATCTCAATTAGAATGTTTTTAAAAAAACTCGATGGATCTCGTATCATACATTTCTATTTCTGTATTAATTTTTTTCTCGAATAGCTGGTTATTTCATTCAAATAATTTGAATTATGCAGTTCTGAAGCTGGTCTCTACTACAACGATTTTATAATTGTATTTCTTGCAAAAGCTGTACTTTTTAAATAGAATCCAAAATGCGGAGTGGGCATAATTGAAAATCACGCTTTAGAACTCAATCACAAAGAAAGTGTTGGTCCATATGCTAGGCCATTTCTTATTCATACAATTTAGATTATCGAAAAACCTATTTAAAAAGAAGGAAAAATAGTTCACATTTACGCCACCAGGGGTAAAAGTGCCGCTTCAGGCTGTATTTAAGCAGTAGAATAACTATAAAAACTAAGAAAAATAAGAAGAAACGTTTTAATTGATTGATAATAGAAATATAAATTAAATGGTAAAAAGTATAAATAAGAAATTGAAGATTTAAACAAAAAACGATAACAATACACCTTTTTGCGTGCTCAACGCAACAGCATAAAGTGATTGCATCAATTGCATTTTAATTAAGTTTTAATTAATTTTTGACTAATTAATTTATAGTTAATATCTTTGTTAAATTTTGCTAATTATAACTGTTTCACTTGATTGACTAATATTCAATGGACATTTTAAGACAAAAATATATTTGGTCAATAAATTCTGTTTTTTCAACACTTACAAATTGACTTTTTGAAAAAACAGTTCTGTGAGTTTCAATTATTCAAACGTTTGACAATGTCATACTTTTTCTGCGAGTAAATAAGAGTAATCACTGCTACGAGCCAATAGTCAACGTTGCAGTTGTGATCGTGCTTTGTTGCGAAAATTTCTGTATGTTGACTCAACGTGATCGTGCATTGCTAGTTAAAATTTATTACCGGAAAAGTGAAAATGCTTCTGCTACTCTACAAAAATATAGAAGGCTGAAAGTGTTGAGAAAGTTTCAATGACAATCGCATGCTCGCAAAAAGATATTTTTCTTCTTGAAAAATTAGAAAGAAGCGTTACCGCGACGCGGGCGTAAGCCAAGACAGGCAACTAATGTTGAAGCTTTTACTACTTCAATGCATGATTCAACAATCAGAACAAGCAGTGCTCGCCCAATGTCGCGGACACTAGACGTGCCATATACTGGAGTATATGGAAATCATGTATCGTTCTCTGAAAATTTTTACTTACAAATCCATTCAAACTCAAGAATTGCTTGAAGGATATGCGGAAGCTCTCTTGGACTTCGCTCCTCCTTGTTTAGTTTATTACATTATCTCCCCTCTTAAAAGAAACACGATGGCTGTTTCGGAACTGACCTCATAATTTTACGGAAGCTCGCTTGGACTTCGCTCCTCCTTGTTTAGTTTATTACATTATCTCCCCTCTTAAAAGAAACACGATGGCTGTTTCGGAACTGACCTCATAATTTTACGGAAGCTCGCTTGGACTTCGCTCCTCCTTGTTTAGTTTATTACATTATCTCCCCTCTTAAAAGAAACACGAGGGCTGTTTCGGAACGGACCTCATAATTTTACGGAAGCTCGCTTGGACTTCGCTCCTCCTTGTTTAGTTTATTACATTATCTCCCCTCTTAAAAGAAACACGAGGGCTGGTTCGGAACGGACCTCATAATTTTACGGAAGCTCGCTTGGACTTCGCTCCTCCTTGTTTAGTTTATTACATTATCTCCCCTCTTAAAAGAAACACGAGGGCTGTTTCGGAACGGACCTCATAATTTTACGGAAGCTCGCTTGGACTTCGCTCCTCCTTGTTTAGTTTATTACATTATCTCCCCTCTTAAAAGAAACACGAGGGCTGCTTCGGAACGGACCTCATAATTTTGAACCGCGGTCGCATGATAACGAGGGCGTCGCCTGAGCTGGCAGCCTCTTTCCAAGATTCCGCAGCACAACGTGCGAGAGGATTTTCGGCCACCTTCGTATGATTTAGCGTGCAACGGGTCCACATACACGGAGGATCTTCATTCGAATCGGGTTTCGAACCTGAAACCCTCTGGCCCCAAAGCCGAGACCTTGCTACCAGGCCACCCCCGCTCGTTCCACCTAGTATTAAATTTCTATCTTTCCTCGTTCCTAGTGGTCTTTATTATTATTAACCTTGAAACGTCTTTTATCTTAGACTTAGCTCACTGAATCTTCAGATCGTCCATTCAAATTAATAATACATACCTTTTATTAATAAGTTAAAAATTAATGCTTAATTTTTAGCTTATTTTTTATGCCTATTATACTACCCAAATTTAACTTGCATCGCCAAATTTGCCCCTGTTGAGGAAAACGTGAAGTACTTATCTATTTATTTTCTTAGATTATAATCAAAATAGATTCCTCAAATATATATAAATAATATAGATAGATTATTAATAGATTCCTCATGCTATAAATAATATGAATATAAAATGGAGTTGCGTTTGGTCCATTACCTACTTTGTAAGTGTGCTCTAACATCTAAACTGTAATTATGACACACCCTATATTCCATTATCACAATATGTCTGCAAATATGCAATATATATATTATTATCTGTAATAACTATTAGAATTCTGATATGCATGTATATTGATAGACAGACGATTATCCATCTATGGTCAAATAGATTCGAATGTCGCTTGATGATGAATATCATGCGCGTTATTATAATTTAATGACAAATATGTAGAAGGTGATTTTGACATAGCTTTGAAAAGATAAGAAAGAGAAGCACGGTATCAAAATAACAAACTTGTTTTTGATTAACTTGGGTTATAGTTAAGAAAGAGAAG
>BGPR01037203.1:0-15219 GCA_013235015.1 Araneus ventricosus
AGGGCAGTTTAATTAATTGTAATTTATGGTGAAATTTTGTTGTTATTGATGTGTGTTTTCATGTGCTGCCCTGTTTACTTTTCGTTGATACTGTATCTTACTCTTTTGCTCATCTTTAATTGTATTCATATACTTCAAAAGGCAATATATTTTGTATTAAACAACTATTTCCTTTTGTAAATTCTTTGTAAAATTTAGTACAACTGGTGCTGAAATCATAAGTGTAATTTTAATACCAATAATTTTGTAATTTTTGTATTGTTGTTTAAAAATCTTTCAAAATTACTATAACCTTTTATGAAATTCAATAAATGGTTCTCCATCTAATGGATCACTATAAACCTGAAACCTAAGTTTTGGATGGATTCTCCTGGGAATTGAAAAAAATGTATATGAGACACAATAAGATCAAGAAATATAAGATAAAAAATGGCCATCTTCAAAAGATTTTTCATTTCTTCTCAATTTAGCTTTTATTTCTTATTTAATTTTTATATATTTATTCATTGCGTCATTGTTTACCCGGGTTGTAAAATGCCTGAAACTAAGATTTTGTGTTCGTATGGCACGTGGTTGTTTTTCCTCTACATTGCCCGCCACAGGCATACTGTTCTAGCCACTCTGAATTTTCATTTTGGATTATTCGCACTCTTTACGACCATTACGTCCGGTAAGTTTACTGCAAAATAAAATCTCGAGCCTCCAAGTCTTGTGTGAAATGGTTTTCTTTTGAAACAATTTTACCCTTTAAATCCTTCAAAAGAAACATTACAGGTTTAAATATTATTATAAGAACAAATTCTTTGATTGTGGTAAAATTTATTCTGAAGACATAAATTATTTGTATCACGGCTCGGAAGGAAACACAGAAAAAATTCTGTTAAAATTTCATTTTCCTTCATGGAACATGGATCTCTCTAGACAATGTAATTTTTCTTAACTGCTATTAATATTATTCCATTTCATTAATTATTACTTTTCATCTATATTTTAACATATTTTAAATATTTACTTCCTTTAATTTCACAATATTAAGCGTTTCCTTTGCTAATGCTACAATTATATTCAACATTTCTCAAGAGTATGATTCGGGTTTCTTCAATGTCGCATGTTTCACAATAAATAACAATTATAAAAATTCAAAGATTAATTGAAACTTTCTTTTAGGATTTTCTCATCACAATATTTTTACTTTTCGGAGATTTTTAGAACATGCCTTCTTCCTCGACCTGTTTTCCAATTCAATCTGAATTCCTTTGTAAATAATATACTTTTCTACGCTATAACTGGATTATGGATGGGATTAATGTAATATTTTTTTATTTTATAAGTTTCTTCGAAATTGAATCTTCATGTAAATCCAAGTAATTTTCTCACATTTTTGCTGCTTTATAATCACACTGTAATTATTTTTAGTTGATTAAATTTTAATACAATTTCATAATTGTGTTAACTTTAGACATTTAGAACAAAATAATTCAGTGTTTCTAAACAACAAATAAGAAAAATGTAGTTGAATGCTAGACATATTTTTCCCAAAGTAAATAATCAAATAAAGGCAAAATTCATCTCTTTGTTATTTCAAAGAAAATTAAACTACAGAATACATATCATAAAAAAATTATTATTTCGTAGTTTCAAAGCACAGATATGCGTGTTTCAATTTATGTTTAAAATATGACTTAAAATAATTTGAAAAAGTTACTCCCTCTGTCCAAGAATATGGTATTTACTTTTTAAATAATATTTAGGACTAGCGAATAATTAGTGATCAAATTGTATTATTGTCTTGGGTATCTGGTAGTAACCGTTAAATAACACACGATAGTAAACTATACTTGAGTTTTACAACAGAAATTTTGAATAAGAGAAAAACATATTTTTCTCTATGAAGCATAATACCCGCTATATTTATGAAACGGGCGATTTTGATGAAGGTAGTATTGCAAAAAAGAGATAGAAAATCGAATCAATTAACTGAAATTCCCATAAGATTCCTCATACCAATAAAACAAAATATCGTCTTAAGAGATTGTTCCCAGCAAATTTAATATGTTTTCAAGAAGTCCTAGTTTGTTCTCAATGCCAAATTCCATTTCAAATGAGATTAGTTTATATTTTAAATAATGTTTATGTATGCCATCAGTAAATTTACTCTATTCAACTAATATTGTAATTACTTGTTTACGCATGCAATAAATTCGTTTAAAAATTATTTCGAAATGTATACCAAATTTTTAGACAGACAGTATTAAAAAGCTTCTTAATATTTTACATTTAATTTCATTAAAAATACCTTTATATTTTGCTTCATTTTTCGAACTTTTAATGGCAGTAAAGTTTAATGAAGATTATTGTTAAATTATTCTTTCATGCAACAATACAGTTGACGTTTTCCTGAAACTTGGACTCTGCTGTGTTTACTAATTTCCTAACTATCCCCTTCACAACTTTTCAACAAACAGCTTGGAATGTTGATACAGCATAAAATTAATATACTAACTGCAATTAACATTGTTATGTCGTGAAACATGCACGCACCTTAGAAAGCAATGCGAGAAAACATCGTGTAAACAGAATTTAATATTAACTGAGTTTGTGTCAGACATAGACTGAACAAGCAAACATGAAAATTCTTTACGGAATAATGTTTTGATTGTGAACAATCCATAATGGAAAATTGTTATATAATCTGACAGAGTCTTTAACGTAAGATAGAAGAAAATCTAAAATGTTCCGATAGCAATTGCTATGCAAATATGATTTTAAAGGGACATACGACTGTTAAACCTCGAAAATATTCGATTTTATGAAAAAATATATATTATTCCCCGGTCTTTTCTGAACAATTTAAAACAATGCGCGTTAAAAAATTCCCATAATCATGAAAGTTATGAAGGAAAATGTATCAGCTGTTCAACGTAAACATTAAAAATGGCCATATCTTTAAAGAGCTATATCACAAAATGTTTTTTTTTCATATTGCGAGCGCAGTATCTCAAGAATTATTGAATATTTTTACATAACATTTTTACTCAACATGTATTGTGCGATGTTCTACAAATTGCATCACAATTTTTGTGCATATTTTCTCCAAAGAAGTTTTGGGGGTAAGAAAAGTTGAAATTTTAACTATTTTTAACATTTTATTTTAAATTGGTATATAAAATAGAAATTAAATTTAAATGTTAATAAATTGTGGTTCTGTTTCTTAAACAGACTGTTTGGATTACTTAGATACCCAAAATATTGTGTTTAGACCAATATTTTATCCGTAATCATGCGTGCAAGGTGACTATCTCATTTTTTCTTCAAAAATTATACCCATATTTATTACTTTTTCAAATAAATACATACCAAAATATAAAGGTTTGAAAATGTGTGTACTACAAGAGAAACAGATATTTTTTGTAGGAAACAATGATTTTGTGAAATGCAGTGTTTCAGAGTTATAATGCATCGAATTTGATAGTTTTTCTGCCATTTTTTTCGAGGTTTAAGAGTTGTTAGTCCCTTTAAAAAAATTTATATCGAGTAGTTTGTATAAAATATGCTTTTTATGACTTTTATATTTCGGATGGATTAGATCAGAGTAAAAAAATGTCTTAGTTTGGGAAAAATATGAAAATGGAAGTCATTTTTACAGCTAGGGTTAGACCCAACTTTAAAAATCAATCATATGCAAAACTAAGTGCGAAAATCAAAAATTTCGTATTAATAATTCTTAGTAAAATTTGTTAAATTTTCCTAACATATATTCTTTTTCTGATGCTGCTGCCAAGAGAGTGCAGCATTTCTTATAATTACATGACCCGTCCTTTCGACATCACTTCTCAGTAAGTGATAATCGAAGTCAACGTAATGGCTTAAGGAATGATTTTGCTCCTTCATTCATAAAATTAGATCAACAAAAATAAAATGAAAGTATTCCTTTCTATGATTTTTTGCAGTTTCAATCATTCTCAATACTCAACTATGTTACTTATTTATTGAATCCACAAGTGGCCTAGTGTGTTATGGCATGGCATAGATGAGAAGCATGAATCGAAAGAAGAAAGTTATACGTTCTATCCTCTAGTTATGTTCTTAATCAACATTATTCAAAAACTGGTAGAAAAACGTCGACTAATTTCACTTAAAATTCCCCCGTGAGAGAAACCCACTCGCCCACATACACACATATTAAAATGCTATCTTAAATGTTTAGGTACTCATGGTCGTTTTGAAACAACAGAATATGCCACTCTTACCCTTAAATCGAGAGACTTAGCTTGATACAAGTTATACAAAGTCAGATTAGAACAGCCAAAAAATTAGAACATTTAAGAGAAAAGGTTGAGTCGAATGTTCTATACAATAAACTAAAATATCATTCAAATCTAAATCCTCTAACGTTTCATTCAAATTTTGATGAGTTTCAAGCTAGCTGTTATTGGAGTTCATGAGCTTAAGCGGAATTCACCCTCTAAAAATAACGAAAAAACAGAGCTTCCTCTTGAAATGAATTATAATTCTCACTTAATTAGTCACGGGCCAAACAGCAAATAGTAAAAAAATATATATTAATTTTCTTCCTTACACATGCATTCGAAGTATACTTTATGCACGCATTCGAACAATCACACACGCATATTGTCACACACTCACCCATGTAATAATAAGAAAAATGTTAACATTAGACAATTTGACTGAATAATAGTTTTAAAGTAAATGAGAGGGGGGGCTTTCATTGTGTTTACGTTTCAGAATCATTTCGATGTTTTTTATAAGTAAGCTTAGATTAGTGGAAAAGTGGTTGAGCAGTACCAGTCAGCTGTTCATTATTATCCAACTTCTTCTTTACTTCTTACAGCTGGTGGTGTTGTAATTCAGTATTTCATTTCCTCGTCTTTTTAAACAAATTATCGTTCAGTTTTTGGAAGAATGGCTTGTAAGTTGTTCTCATTAGCCGCATGTCTTTTCGACTCATTTTGTTTCTAACAAACCAGGTCAAGATCCCAAAAGGGTTCTTTAGTGATTTGCCTTGCTGTAATTTATAGTAATTCGTGAAGCTTCTAGGTAGTTGTTGCCAGTTTCCGTGGTTCCTCTAAAGGGTTTATTATGAATCGTAGCTTCATCTCATATCATTATCCAAAGTAGTTTCGAATTGATGATTAACAGGGAATGCAATCTAACAATGGTTATCTAAACGACTTAATAATTTTGGCAAATATTTTGCTTTAACAATTATTTATCAAAATCTTATTCCTATCACAATGATTTTTCTAAATACTCTTAAGTGTTCAAATTGGTTTGTGTACTTTGCACAACTTAAAAATGGCCTAAAAAAGCCTTAAATTTATGTTTAGGAAAGGAACTACTCGTTCACCAACTTATAGCCTTTGCAGCGAAAGCCATCTTCTTTTGCGACATTCCCCTAGACTCCAACATTGGCTTCAGAAGATCTTGCATGGTGACAGCTGTCAGAGAATTCACAGCGGAAGACACTGTGCTGAGAGAAGCGCTGAAAACCCCGCAGATGCAGAGACCAGGCAATCCAGGAAAAGCTTGGAGTGTGGTCATCATGTAATATGGTAATAACTATAGGGAAAAAAATCGTTATTAGCAGCATATTTTTGTCAAAACCAACTGTAAAAATACTGTTATATTATCCGACATCAGCGACCATCTTGTTCGCTGCGAATGTTTTAATTAATTAAAATTCTAATTAAAATTTTTAAAAACGGTTTCGAGATACGCACTCCCACCCTCGAAAGTTTGTTTGTGCCAAATTTCGTATCTCTACGTCCAGCGATCTGCCCTATAGAGTGTCAACACATACCTGCAGACATACAGGCACAAACACATTCCTTTTTATTATTAGCAGAGTTAGCAATAACTTTTAATTAACTGAATAAATTAAACCAGATTTTTCCAGATGGTATTTATTACATCATGTGCAAGAAAGACAGAGGCGCATTTAAGTATTGTAGAAGGATTTGTTTACTTGATGCTTACTGTTGTATTTGCTCTAATGGTTTAGGATAGCTTAGGACGCAGTATAAAAATTCAACTGTAAGAGTAATACAACAAATACTCATAACGTCCTGAGAATGCCTTTATTGTCTTCTGCAATGCATAAGTCGTTGCATTCTGTGCATAACTATTTTTATATCACTCAATTTATAGAAAGAAAACCAGCCTAAAAGCATTATCATATTGATTAAAATGAAAGTGAAATTGCTGAAATTGTTTTGAAATTAATGTCCACAGAAAGCAATTTTTTCATAATGTTAACATTGTCGAAAGCAAGCCAGCGAAAGGTTTGAAAAAACAATGAAATTGGTTTGAAGTTCATTACAACAATAAAATCATTGTCACTAAATTGTACTTAAAATTAAGTTTCAAAAAAAAATTAAAAATAAAAAATCGCACAGAATTAAAAATGGTATCGCTGAAAATCTAATTGTTTCATTTTAAGGTGATGTAATTTTTTGTTATTATTGTGATAATAATATGATCCGACATTATTGAAAGAAAAACGTTAAAATTTCAATTAATTCTTAATTAATTAAAAATCTAATTAAAATCTTGAAAATCCATTTCTCAGTATGCACTTAATACCCAAGAAGTGTAACTACATGCCAAATTTGGTAGATCTAGATTCATTGATATGCCTGTAGAGCGTTGCATTCTGTGCGTTCCGATTTTTATATCAAACGATTTACAGATGGTATGCCAGACTAAAAGCATTACCATGTTAAAATATATTTTGATAATTATGTCTGTCTCCAGTTTTGTTACCAGCTAATCAAAAGATTGATATGGTAGTCCTTATTAAGGCTTCGAATAATATTCTGCAAACGTTAATCATTTGCCTTAAACAGGATAAATTTCACCGAATGCAAGTTTGCATACTGTAATTTCACTTGTTATACTTCACAAGGTGCAACGAGTGGAATGATTTTATATAAACGTTGAATATTTTCTCAAATCGATTGATCCCATACCTGATCTGCAGATGATATTGGATTGTCAGGCCTAGTCATAGGATCACACGAAGCATAGTACGCATAAATCACTATGCCAACAAGGCAGTTGAGAAGATGAAATGAGCATCCCATAGGAATACTGACATACAATGCCCTGAAAGTTAGAAGAATTAAATAAACGATGTGTGTCAGTTCTAAAAAACAAGCAGAAATATCAATAAAAGAAACTGTAGAGCAACTAACAAATAAATGGGGAACCGTTTCAAAATTTATTTTATTTCAAAAAGGTATATGAAAATATAATTATATTGTAGATTAATCATGTCTGTCTTTATTACCTTCCGCTTAAAAATGAGAATCACAGGCAATAAATTCATTAAATAGATGTTTCTTGATAATATTCTGCAATACATAAAAGTATCCCACTGTCAGTTTTGTTTGTATAACAAACGCCAAATTTAACACTGTTCTAAGCACGTCGTTTGCCAACTATTTTAACAGGTATTTTAATGTTAACTCTCGAAAGAAATCACAAATAGAAGGAAATAACTATAAGAAACAAAGAATTTCATTTGTAAGATAGTTGAAGGAAATTTCTAAATTTTACTTTTGATTCTAATCATGCAAACAAAACTCTAAAATTTGCATTTTTTTTTTAATTCTCTTGATAAACTACATTGCTTTATATTCTTTAAACCCATTCCCATTTTTACTTTTTCCTGCCTCATGATCTTTGTGTTGTTTTGTATTTGCCATCTTAAAGGTAGTATGAATATGAGCAATATATGTATGAATATGAGCAATTTAACTTACAGTTGCTTTTTAGTCAGGAGAAGTTCATTAGAATCATTAAGAATGTTTCTTTTATATATATATGCATATGAGCAATTTAACTTACAGCTATTTTTTTAGTCTGGAAAAGATCATTAGAATCATTAGGAATGTTTCTTTTATATATGTATGCATATGAGCAATTTAACTCACAGCTGCCTCTTTAGTCTAGAGAAGATCATTAGAATCATTAGGAATGCTTATTTTATATATGTATGCATATGAGCAATTTAACTTACAGCTCTTTTTTTAGTCTAGAGAAGATCATTAGAAATGCTTTTGTTAACATCACTAAGAGCAGTGGTTTCGCGAGGGTCAGTGGCACCAGGTTTATAATATGATTTGTTAGGCCTCCCCCGGTCATCATCAGTGACTTAGCTTTTCTAAACGACCCCAGAGGCATGATATTCTTCCGGCCTCCTCATTGTATTTGACTTTAAAAGTGCCATAAAGGCATGAGTGTTTTGTCACCATGGCGAATGTCGTAACGAAAGTTAATGGCCCCCGGAAAATTATATATATATATATTATTCCAGTCGTCAACAGTGGCCTAACAAGAGCAAATTGCGCCAGGAGTATTCCTCCTTATTATATTTTGCAATATTTTGCATTAAAAGTGGCATGCAAGCTGTATGTTTTGACTCCATGGTGTCTCTTAAAACTTGAGTCCGGGGCATCTATACCCGTTGCCAACCGGTCGCTAGGGCACTGACTAAGAGATGGTATGAGCCAACTTGACAGAATGGGAAAATAGGTTCTAGTCGAATTTTGTAAATCCTGTGTATTTTAGTTAGAATTTATAAAAAATAATTAAGTTATGGAATTTTTATGGAAACTTCTGTTACAATGGTCAAACTGTAAAATTAATCGTTATTGGCCATGTGTTCGACATACTACCTTATATAAGGTCTAGTTTTGTTCAAACTCTATCATAACGACAGAGGCAAAATATATTATTTCAAAGATATTCAATGCCCAATTTCTTACAACATTTGTTGGTACCTTCAAAATTTGTAATTCAGTACCATAACGTTTTTCACTTTATTATGGAAACAGAAAATTTCTTAGAAATGTCAGCACTAGAAATATGATTTCTTGTATTAAATTCAGTACAAAATCATGTTTGGAAAGGAAGATCGAAATTTTATAATTACAAAACATTTTGAAGGTGCAAGAATGGCACAGAAAGTTTCTATTTATGTTCCTCTTCAGAATATAAATTTTATAAATTGTCTGCAAATATATTAAATTGATCACACATTTTTTAGCTTAATGAGAAGTATATGTTCGACTGTGTTTAAAAATAAAGGTAATTTTGTTAAAATAGTCCCTACTGCGCAAGGTTATCATCAATTTATTTCCAACTTTATGCCATTTTAATTTCGTTCTCAGGTTATGTCTATTTCCATGTTGAACCCCCCTTTAAAATTAATCATAAAAAATTATATATACTCTAAAATAACGTTCAGTAAACATAAAAGGCTGAAATGGAGAAAGTGGAGAATTTCAGAACAGTGGCGTAGCGACCGGGGACAAGGAAGTATAGATCCCCCGGGGCACCATGGAGGCAAGACACTATATCATTTTTAAAGAAATGTATGAGGGAGCGTAAAAATAATATGATACTCCTGGCGCCATTTACGCCATTGATGACGGATTGGGATAAAAATCACATTATAATTTACTCTCGCTACGCCATTGGCTATGGTGAAAAGACATTAATGCGTTTATGTTATTTATGTTATTTTTGAAGTAAAATACGATGAGAGGGCGAAAAAATACCATGCCCGGGTATCGCTTACGCTAGCTAAGTCACTGACGCTGACGGGGGGACGAAAACTTCATATTATGATCCGGGCGCCACTTACCATCGCCACGCCTCTGTTTCAGAAGTTTCTATTGCATTTAGGACACCTAGAAACGACTTCCACTGTGTGGCGTTTGCAAAAATAGAAATTTAAAATCGAAATAAATATCTTCTTTGATGTATAAAAAATATATAATGCTTACAGTCGAGAACGTGAAATATTCTTCACTGTCAGTAATCTCTGGATTTGCACTTGATTTCCACCAAAAGAAATAAATGACAAGACAATGCCTTGAATTAAAATGTTCCAAATTGTGTACCTCTGGCTCAGACTCGTCTCGAACCTTAAACAGGAACAGAAAGAATCAGCAAAATGTGGAATTAAGCAGCAATGATAAGAAAAATGCTTTTACATTTTTAAAAATATTATTGATATAATTGTTCTAGGATTTTCTTCATTGTATCCAGAACAGCTTCTATTATTAGCATAGAGTCAACTTACACAATTAATGCACAATTGATTTTCTGGTTCTAAACATATCAAAAAAGAAAATTCAAGAGTCACGTCTTCTCTTATCTACTACAACTTTAAAAGATAACAACTGATGGTATGAGAACAAAGTCAATAACACTGTCAAAACAGAATGCATGTTTTCGAGGTAAATATGCTTTGATGTCTTAAGATTGATACTCAAAGCACTCATTTCTTTTTCTTGTCTGGAAGTTATTTTCCTAAATGGTACCGATATTTTCAAAAAATAAAACAATAATGTGATTGTTAATTATGATAATTTTGATGACTTTCCCTTAATATCCGATGTCTTTAAGGTATCATGTATAGTGTAGTATTCTATGCCACACTATGAAATACCTCAGTTACTTACAATCTGTACCATCCTCTTTAATGATGCATTAACTATCATTAAAGAGGATGGTACAGGTTGCAGGATATATTTGCATTTTTGAGACATCATGTTTCATAGAGATGAGCTTATCGTAAAACTACATTGCAACCACCAACGAATTCATAGACCGTCGATAACAAAACATTTCTGATCAGCTTACAAAAGTTGTTTCTCCTTGTCTGACACTGTCTAGTCAGGGTGGAATCTCAAATTTCCGCTGCGACTCTTCTGTAGCCTATAATTCTCAATTATTAAACGCTTTCATTAAATTCGAAATGTTTCATGTTTGTATGTATGTAAGGTTGGAATTGTGTGATCGATTTTTCACTCACTTCTTAATGCACTAGAGTTCTGAAATTTTTTATATTTATTGGGTCTTGATGGCAATGCAATATTTTAATAATTTTAGAGCTCTCAATTATCTATTTTTTTAAAAAATTCGCAAAATTACGTTTCCATTCGGTAGGTTTCAGTGTCGTCATCTATAATATTTTTGAGAACTAAAATAATATCACAATGCATAAATAATCACAATGTTCTCATATGGTACATTAAAGCATAGGGTTCATTACGTACATCCTATCAGACATTTTTCAATAAAATAATTCCTTTAGTTAGTTGATGTATAAAATATTTATAATACTGAATTATGACATAAATTAAAGACTAAAAACTAGAAAATAATAAATATAAAAAAAACTTTAAAAAAACGCTTTTACCAATGCATTAAAAAAGAAAATAAGAGTTTTTCTCAACAATCTGCAGGTCAAAACAAAAATCGTAAAAGCGCGAGGCGCTGAAAACAATAGGAGAAAGATATAAAACCACGATGATTATCATAAGAAACGAAATGTTACTATGCATTCATCATATAAAATATATTATAAATGTGATTACAATTCTAATTTATTTACAGCTCTTCTACTTGCACCTCACGCTTTTCCGATTTTGTTTTGACCTCCAGATTTTTGAGAAAAATTATTATTCTCATTTTTAATGCATTGGTAAAAGAGTTATTTTTAAGTTTTTTTATATTTATTAATGAAATGATAATTAAGATACCCTGATGAGAAACTATCTTTTCCAAACTGTACGCAACATCATCATGTAGACATTTCATCGGTTGCAAGACTTACAGGGCCTGGATTGCATGTACAATGAAATTTCCATAGAGTCAAAACTCGAATATGCTATCCTTAGATAATAGAGTTAATAGGGCACTAAGCGAATACGCTCTGGTTAAAGTTTAAGTTTAAATTTGATTTAATAAAAAAATTTACAATTTTTTTTTCTGGCCGTATAAATTGAGATACTACCTAAAACTAGCATCTAAGTAGAGAAATAAGTAGCTCGTATTCGCAGAATTATATCGTCTTTCAAATGACGGATGAGTTAAAGTAATAATAATAGTGCACTTAATTATTTTATGCTCTTTTTTATAGTTTTAATAGTGCGCTTTTATTAATGAAGTAGAAAGAATATTACTTTTTTATCAAAAATCTGGGACTCGAAACAAAAACGTAACACCATGAAGCGCTGATAGAAATACTTTAAGTATATTGGAATTTTAATCTCATCTATAAAAAGAGCTTATTTTTCTGTGTGTATATATGTTTTTTTCTTCTCTACTTCTCTATCCACACCTAGACCGTTTGACTTGCCGGAAAAAATTTGACACAGTGATGGATTAGTACAAGAAGGAGTTGACGCCGTAAAAGTTTATTTTAAAATTCGAATTAGATTTTTATTTATTTAATGTTCAGTGATTGATTATTTTCTTGAATTTTCTACATATTTTCTCATTGGAAACCGAAATTTTTATATCATAGCAAGTCTAGAATATCCCCATTCTAATAACAGTAATTTGAAACTTCTGGGTAAATTTCCAATGATTTTTTAAAGTTTTCTGAAATGTCTTTCTTTTGCAAACGATTCGCGCAGAGCGAGGCGGAATATTATGCTTCCGTGTTTTAATTTAAAGGTTAGGTTATATTAACGTCCCGTTTCTGAAGCAACACGAGGGCTATTTAGGGACGGACCTCGTAATTTTGAACCGCGGTCAGATGACGAGGACGACACCTGAGCTGGCACCCCTCTCTCCAAACTTCCGCGCCACACCAACGGGAAGACGATTGACCACTACGTATGATTTAGCGTGCATTTTGCCAAGGACTTTTCACTTGACATCTCCTCTCAGGATTGGTTTTTATTTCACACTTTCTACAGTTCAGCATTCTGTGCTCCTGACTTCCCGCCTGCTGAGTCTTTCTTTTTTTTATTATTTACATGAGTTGAGCTTTTTAAGAAATACTTTTTATTTTTTATTTAATTTTTCACGGAATGACAGTTCTATAGGTTTATAGCGCTCTCCACTTGTTTATGAGTTTTTTTTTTAACTTATTGTACCCTGTCGGTCCCTTGGTGTGGGATTCTCTCGGCGCCCTATGGCAGCTATTGGTCCATTGGCCCCGACAATAGATGACTGTTCCAATTCCCGAGTCTCTCCGCAGTTCTGGAAACCTGTTGCCACGTTGTCAATGCCCTAACGTTGTTTAGATTTTTTTGGGGCTATGCATTCTACTTTTTGACCTTGTTTTTATTTTTAGACTACAAAATCTCATTCCTTTTCCTCTCCCATTGGCCGTTTTTATCCTGTATAGGACATAAAGTAATTTTTAACTTGCGCAGTTTTACTCAAAAAAACATTCTGTAACTGATAATTTGATATTCCCTTATACGCGGGACGTGCATTACCGTTGACTAACGGAATTTATTCCTCTCTATCTCAGAAGTAATTATTATTATTAATTTATGTATTTTTAATTCTATGTTTGGTACAGTTTCTATTTGTGTTTTGTGTGTCGTTTGATGTGTAATATTGTTTGTGTATGTTTTGTTTTTATACTATGGGGTTTCAATATTTGACCTTTTTATATATCTGATTTTTACTGCTCTTTTTCTGTGTTTATTTGTTTGTTTCTTTTTCAATACTTATCTATCTATTTTTTATATATTTTTACTGTACCTTGCTTGCCCGAGCAGTAAATCAAGCTATTCTCTCCCCACCGAGGTGGGTCGAACCATGTTTACACTCCCAGCTCTCTTGTATTTAAAATTACTGCCCCTGTTCGGGCACACAATGCCTGTATCATTTTTTTTTTATTGTACCCAATAAATCCCGTCCTCCACATGCTGGTGGAGGTCTCCCCACTGGTCCTCTACCGGCCTTACACCCTTTTTGGGTAGGCCGGGTCAGTGTGGGTATTTTTGCGCCACACCAACGGGCAGGCGATTGGCCACTACGTATGATTTAGCGTGCAACAGGCCCCATACACGGCGGATCTTCAGTGGAATCGGGTTTCGAGCCTGCGACCCTCCGGTCACTGAGTCGAGACCTTGCCACTAGGCCACCGCGGCCTCGTTTTAATTTAAAAGCATCGGGGAAAAGTCGTTTTCTTGCATTTTTCTCTCTTATTTTTGTTGTCGTTGTTTTTGTCTTTTGATATTATATTTTGCAACTTATATTTCCAGTAGCATTTTGTTATTTCTTGATATTTTTTAAGTTTATATTTTTAATCAGCAACGCTGGGAAAATTCTATATAGTATAATTGTTCATTGTAAAGTAGTATTAGTTATTATACGGTATATTGTTTAAAGTTTAAAATAATTTTTTTTCCAAACTTCTCGCGTTTTCATTCAGACCATACTGTTATAAGGTAAAAAGGCTAGATTTGAAAATTTTAATTAAACAAGAAAAGATTCAAAGGAGATTTACGTTTGTTGGGGAAAGTTAGTGGCATGATTTATAGGAAAAAAATCGGAGCGGACATATGGAAAAAGGTAGATCCCCAGCAACGCCGATTTATCAGCTAGTTCATAATATATTTGAATCTTAAGTAGGTTTCGAAATTTAATTTCTTATGATACTCATTGTGGCTGAATATCCTTTTCGAACTGTTTTTAGCGCCTTATGTTTTTATTTTGAATCCCAGACTTTTGATAAAAATGAAACTATTTTTTAATTCCTACTATTAGTTCACACTCTCTCCATATATATATATATATATATATATATATATATATATATCTTGTTCAAATTTTAAATCGTTAATAAAATACTTTTTATTCATCCACTCAAGTTCAAATACATTTTTTTAAACTTGTAGAGGATGACACTTGATGTTAATACAGTTTTTTCAAATATTAATTCATTAATTAAATTGAATTAATTAATTTTATTTATTAGAGTCTCGCAACTTTGCCGCCCAATCGCCAAATTTAGCGCCAAGTCGCCAAGATTAGGATCTCAGGGACTTTATAGCTTTGTAACAATATGGAATTTCATGGTGCAATTTGCAGGAGGAAAAAAGATATGTCATTGCACAGTGCATGGCAACATGCGTTTGGATGTGAATTGACAGGCAGAGTTGTGTTTTGCCATGTGTCTCTGACATGGATGAATTGATTTCGTGTATTGATTAGGAATTTTATTTAGCAAATTGTTGTTTAAATAACATAAAGATAGACAGATACATAAAGCAAAGAAACAGCATCTGAATCGTAAAAATTTTAAAATAACCAGTCTGGCAGGAATGAATGTAAAAAAATACAAATAAATAATACAATAAAAGTAGGAAATTGACTTTAAAATTTTTTTATATTACTTGTTTACATTTTAATACAGTAATAAAAGCGTGCTTTTTA
>BGPR01037204.1:0-15218 GCA_013235015.1 Araneus ventricosus
CGAAATCAGCAAATGATTCCAATTCATTCCTAAATTTAGTGCCATGCGTTTCTTCATAAGCAATCACATTACGTCGCTGACGTCACCGGCTGAATGGGAAAACTTGCTTTCGGAGAATAAATATCGATCTCGCCAAAAGCCGCGTTAAGGAAACTGGCGACAAATCGTACGATAATTCTCTCGTATGTTGGCGTGAGGGCATTTCCATAATGCAGTAACTTTTTTTACTAAAAACGTTTCTTCGTACATTTTGAAAGGAAATATAGCCATAGTGTAGACCGCGGCTAGGTGGCCCGTTTTTTCTAAGAATTTTTAAAAGAAGGGAATTCAAAATTTAAAAAGAAATTTTAAGATGTCACAATCAGTGTACCTTCAGAAAGAATTCGCCATAGTACAATATGAATAATTTAACAATCAGCATTAATTTTAAGACCCAAACTGACACCAAGTACCCTGGGTCAACCTTCCCGGATTGAGGGGCAAGTTGACCCATTATTAGTAGGAAGCGACTATCACTATACATTTCTCTATATTTTTATGTTTTATTAATTTAAATAACGCAGTTGTGTTATTATCCACATTATGTGTATTATATACAAAATTTCTATTCAATAGATACAGCTTTTATGGTCATCGTCAAATAGTATTGTATAGCAGCGTCTCCTATATTGTGTAATTATAATCAAAACTGAATCCGAAAAGTTTTTCTTAACAAGTATCTTGTATATTGTTAGATTGCAATTTAGCAATAACATTCATTTTGGTTTTACCAGTGCTATTTAAAGAATTAGTACTTTCGCTACTAAAGTTTCTTTCATGTCTTGTGGCAACTCTTAACTTTTCAATGGATTTTTTTAAAGTTTTGTTAAATTTCTCAATTTATTATTCCCTTTTTGTAATAATTAACTGAATTGTTAATTGCTTTAACTTTTATGCAATTGGTTTAATGGTTCTGTGTTTAATCATTTTTAAATCCTTTTTCTTGCACTGGACTATATGCTCGCCATTCAAACGGCGGAAGCTTTTTGGTGTACTGAGGCCCCGGTGTCGCCTGACTGGGAGAATTCCTTGGTGTGAGCGTTTTGTTGGTTGTCTGACACTGAAACAAGACGTGGTGCGTCTGCGAGGTCCAGGATACCGATTTTTTCTGATATTCGGATCTCGTCCTTGCACATGTACCGATGACTCGAGAAGGGAGATACTAGAACAACAGTTTTTGATGAAGTAATATGTGAACTTGATATACACTCCGACAACGATGAGCGTGTGAAGGATTAACATTTCTAGCAACAGTCAGCAGTAAGTAGAATTAGACGAAAAACTGTTACATCTATATGTAGAGAAGGCTGACAGAATTGTTCATAAGCAATTGTTGAACTTTCGTCTATTTTTCTTCAGAATTCACTAAGAAGATGAATCAAAATCCGTTATATATAATTGAGTCGAATTTGTGGAATTCGTGGCTATAATCCTTGGAACACTAAAAATTTCATGAACTCAGTCCAGTAACGGTTGTGGATATTCATCGAATGCCGCGAACTATTGATTTAAAGTTTCAATCCTTCTCCGTCAGTCAATTGATTTGAATTGTAGGCAAGCTAGCTAAACCTAATAACAAGAGCTCAAGTTTTTCTATTTTAATTATATAATGTTATTATGATTTGTTTCTTTTTATATTCTAAAATTTTGATAGAGAATTTTACGAAAGTTTCTTTGATCTTTTTGTAGCGCTTGTATTTCATTTTCAGAAAGACTGCAGTAATTTTTATAATTGAATATCATGTCTGTAAATTCATTTTATTAGAGGTTCTCTGACCGACATGTGCATCGACAAAACCTTGTTTATTATGTTTTTCGTATTCTTTAGGATAATCAAGAGTAGCTAATTGTTGAAGTTGGCAATGTTTTTAACCCTTTGGGTACATTTGAGGAGTGAGACTCGTCATCTGCTTACTTGGGCGAAGTTACGGTGGACGAGTGAGACTCGTCATCTGCTTACTTGGGCGAAGTTACGATGGACGAGTGAGACTCTTCATCTGCTTACTTGGGCGAAGTTACGGTGGACGAGTCTGACTCGTCATCTGAATTTAAGAAGAATTATTGGCGCAAGTGGTCCTGCCAAATTATGATATCCGTGGGCGTTCTACAAGTAGCGATGCGCCACATCGTTTGCAAGCGAAAAATTGGGCACATTTTCCGGAGAATATTCCGGCAACAGAATTAAAGAAACACCCTACAAAACGATGTCGCGTATGTTATAAACATAAAATAAGAAAAGAAACCACTTGGCAATGCAAACAATGCCAGGTACCTTTGCATTTACCGACATGTTTTGAAAAATACCACACGGTACAAAATTATTAGACTTTAAGTTGGTTCTTGTTCTATATAAATATTTATATTTTGTTTCATTTATAGATTTATTTATATTTTGTAACTAAAATGCTGTTTCAAAGATATATTTATATCACCAATATAAGTATATTCCAAATAAAATGTATTACTTTTACATATTAATCCATATAGCGACAAATTAAATCCGTCCCATGGGCATAAAAATCTTCAAATAATTCAGTACTCAAAGGGTTAATATCATAAATAAAAACTCAGTTAATCAAGAACTCAAATCTCTCGTCTTCTTTTTATAGTGCAAAAATGCTATGTATTCCTTTCTAGGATTTTCTTCCACTATGGCCAAATGTTCCCGATAGTATTCAAAGCCTGGGTATCAATAAGGATATAGAAAGATTTTACTAATCACACATAGTTTGGTCCTTTGACTCCTTTGCTAGTCATCCCAAACTAATACATATTAAATCCGTTGCAATCCAATCCCACATATTCAGAGATATTTCTATAACGCACATCCTGAAAAACTCTGTTTATCCGTCGGGCAAACGTACCCCATGCGAAATGGGCCAACTAACTGCACATCGCCATTTTTGTTTCTCATGAGTGTAGGAATTTATTCTGAAAGTATTTCAATAAGCAAACAATCCCTAAAGTAACAATGAAGAATTATCCTTCTGAGCATTATTTGTAAAAATGGAAATTGTAATCTGCAAGCAAAGAAAAAAAAAAAAACACGATTATTTATAAGTGAGGAGATTTGCTCAGCTTAGCAAAAATTACAAATTCTTAGGGGTTCTTTAACGGACGCTGCTTCTTCAATGACGCTGATGTGGAAGAAGGAAGACGGGACAATACACACTTGTCTGGACCGACAGCGTTAAATATTGGAAAATTTTAAAAATATCGCGACTGAGCCAAAGTACCCCTACGTGCAACTAGCCCCGGTCTACTCTACTAATTCAATCCAATCTAATTCATTAATTCTCTCTATTCAATTAACTAAAATAAACGCCAATATATGGGAGGTGTGTATTAATAATTGAGGAGATTTACTCAGCTTAGCAAAAATTACAAAATTTTAGGGGTTCTTTAACGGACGCTGCTTTTTCAATGACGCTAATGTGGAAGAAGGAAGACGGGACAATACACACTTGTCTGGACTGACAGCGTTAAATACCGGAAAGTTTTAAAAAGATCGCGACTGGGGTACCCCTATGTCCAACTAACCCCGGTCTACTCTACTATATCGTCCAATCTAATTCATTAATCCTCTCTATTCAATTAACTCAAATAAACCGCAACAGGTGGGAGGTGTGTACTGTTGGTACTAATTGAACCAAAAGTATTACATTTCATCGATAACTACGAAAACGAAACCTCGCGCATGACCGTTGCACCGTCTTTGCTACTTAACACAACGTTGCTAATATATTATTGAACCATATTACATAAATTTATTTTATTTGTAGAAGTATTGATTAAGATTTTTTTCTAAAAAAATTACCGCCTGCTGAATAGCAGTGTCGTGATATTCAGAGATATTTGCTAAGTCAATGGATCTTCGAAGCTGAAGTCCAACATACAAGCAGATAAAGTCAAGGTTTTTACTGTAAGTAAACAAACCAGACAACTCGTCTATAGCAAACGATGGGTCACGTGATTTCACTTTCCGATAGCAGATATCTTATTGAATTTGGGAAGAAAAGAGATTCAGAAATAAAAAAATGGCTAATAAATTAACGAAAAATAATTTGTTCTCTAGAAATGGCAAGCACCTTAATTATTTGGAATGACATTTTTTGAAAAAGAGCGAGTGTGAATTAAACGTTTTAAAAACTTCTAAGTCAGTGCTTATTTTAATTACAAATACACATAAAAAATAGGAATAATGAATGTTTTTAATCCCGAAACGTTTTTTCCCTTTTGGCAAGCTTTTTATCGGTTGGTGCGATTATGGCGACTTTGGCAACAAATCTATTAAACTCAACCCTAAATGTGTTTCCCCCCACTAGGCTACAGTATTGTCGTGTGCAAAGCGAGCAGGGTTTGCATAGTAAACATGGAAGATTGCTAAGCAATCCTTCTGGGGGTTGGCGAGCTGGAAGAGTGGAACTGGCCCTCAGTCACAATTCAACTCATAAAGAATACTACTCATAAAGAATACTACTCATAAAGAGTACTAGTACCCCTCTAGTTGTTCGCCAAGTGTTCCTGCCAATCGTAATTAAGATCCAGTAAACCTACGATGTGAGTGCAAATTCCACTAATTAATGATGAGCGCAAATGCGACTGACCGCATTGGACAGACAACCGGCCAGCTAATTGTTTCTGAATAAAAACGAGGAAAGCTTACTAGCGTATCTATCTCGACAATAAGAAATATTGAAAGTCAGTAGATGTTTTATGGTTCGTTCTTTTTACTTTCTGTTATACGCTTAATAGTACGTCAAGAGCTGCTTGAAACCATGTAGACAATAATGATAGTACCTATTTGTTACCCAACCAAACGTCCTTGACTGATGTCTGTGAAAATAAAGTATCTAAAAAATATATTTTCCTTTCACAGTTTAACACTGCTATTATTTACCTTATAGTATAAAGGGTATATTAACATTTATGCCACTGTATAGACCCCCGATCTCGGAACCAAGAGGGTTCCGAGATCGAGTCATTTGAATGGTATACGTGGAAAGAAGTGCATGCCGTGCTCCAGACACGATTGATTTCACATCTGTCCTTGCTTCCGTTAAGTTTTCTTGACCCCCGTGCCATGTGTCCAAAGGAAACAGAACACAGTTTCTTTCTTGGATGAATGTAGTTGTACACATACTGGCCTTAAGCGGTATCGATTGGATTTACAGGACCAAAGGACATAATTGAATGTTGAAAAGATCAATAATTACTGGTTATGTTGTGAGAAACAATGCATTACAATACGCTTGATATGAAATTGGCAAGGAAAAAAAATGGTAGCTTTAAATTGTGGGAAGGATAATTGACATGACATGACGCCACCCTACACCCCTGGTGCCTATAACCGCAAGGGTTATCTAACCAGTTGGGTGGGTGCAGGGTGGACGAGTACAACAATTTCCACCACAGGGCCCTGGGAACCCACGCGAATTCCATACTCCTAACAACTTTAAATTCTCTCCTCCCCCATGGTCTAAACTTATGGATCAGCAGACGTAAAGAAATCACAAATCATAATTTTAATTAAATGTCTTGATTAATTTCCTAGATTACATTATATGTACATTTTGTTAAATACATAATTTAAGGTCAAAGATAAATTAATCCTCGGATATCAATCGCAAGAGTCACTGAGATACAGTCTAAAATCACTGTTAGACGAGCAATGTGTAACTTGGCTAAGTTGAAGTTACAAACGGCGAGAATACTCCAAGATTACAGTTCTAGCACGAGAGTTCGGTAAACTATGAGAGTTCAGCAATCCACAGATAACTCAGGGTGAGTTATGAGAAATACCGAGGGTCGGTATAAAACATCGCGGTTAAACAAACGCTCGATAAAATGCAGAACTGTCCAACAAAGGGACACCTTTCCAGCCGAGATGCTTTCGGCTATACACGGGGTAAAAAATCCCGCCCGTTCGTCGTTCGGAGTTCCAATTCCAGGAACTCGGATTCACAAATCAAAACGACGGAGGTAGCACTCCGACCTTCTACCTTAGTCTCTTCCTTCTTTCTTTCCTTCAATTTGAACTTCTTACCTTCAGAATACAGGGGAGTGATTGTTGTCTTGCCTCCTGGTGATTCGTCCTCAAGCTGGACAAATCACCCAACTGCAGTCGTGTCCCTTCCTTCATGGTGTTGATTGGCTGTGGTCAATCCTAAACGGAGGTCTTTGTCGGCTTAAACGAGGGTGGTCTTGCCCGTGGAGGCTAAGGCTACTTGCACACACACCGATTTTTGTAGACCGGTTTGAAAACTGTGTACTTTTGCAGACGATGCATTCCTTGCACACACACCGATTCGTGTCGACCGGTTTTGAAAATGTTCGGCTTTTTGAAGGCGATGCGTTCCTTGCACACACACACACCGATTCGTGTCGGTCGGTTTTATACCGGATGTACATCTGGTCATTCTCGAACACATTATCAATTTCTTCTGCCATACTTGAAAAAATAACACAATAATTAGCCAACATATCACAAACTAAAATCACTATTTACATACTTTAAATTTTTTTAAGTATTTAAATAAATTTTCGAAATATTAATTTTACTAAACTTACTATGTACCTTTATTATTAGTACTACTGAAAATATCAATAAAGAAAAAAATATTCCTAAAAATATTGTTCAATATTTTTTTCAAAATGTTACTAATTTTATTATTTCGCCACGAGAACGAAGTCGATCGGCTGAAATCGGTGTGTGTGCAAGCGTCAGAAGAATTACATATGCTACTGGAAACGCCTGCAAGAAATCGGACGAAAGAAGTCGGCGTGTGTGCAAGCGCCAGTAGGTTTACATGTGTCGCTGGGACACCCCGCAGCTACCGATGTCGGCGAAGCTCAGTGGCAATTCTCGACAGCCGATCGGTTTTTGTAGGCTCCGGTACGTGTGCAAGCTCCAACTGTTCTCTATACACTACTAATGGAATGTTGCAGACCGGTTTCAAACCGGTCGACACGAATCGGTGTGTGTGCAAGGGGCCTAAAGGAACAGCTCTCCACTGGGCCCTTGTAGGCGTGCGTAAGGTTGGCAGGTTTACGACCCACTTACGCTCATCTTGTGTCATTCCCTCGGGTACTCCTTTCATCCTCCGGCTTGTGTGGTCTGGACGACCAGCCGTGGGAAAGGGGGAGACATCACAGTATGGTAAACTATCAAAAAATAAAGGTTCTAATTCCTTGCATCACCTCAAAAAATATCAAAAATAAAAAAAAAGTTTCAAAAATGAAAACATTATTTGCGTTCAAAATCTGGTTAAGTGTTGGTGTATATCGTTGAAATTTTTTTTTGCAGTTCGGGAAGCATATTTACGGATCCTACCATGGTAGAGATGAAGGTCGCTTTTCCTTGGCTTTCAATGTTACGTGACCTGCCATGCTTCTGAATGACGTTAAGCGCTTTAACCAAAGTTCTGTGGCAGAGAACTTTAAAATGATGAAGGTTTGTCCTCTTTTTTGTTTCATTTCAAAGATGTATTCATCAATTTCTTCAGAAACACCCAGATAACCATAATTAGAATGTAGTTTTGGTTTCCTCATGATACGATAGCAGCGGACAAAATAATAATTTAAAATCTTGCTTTAGCGTGGTGCTACGACGTTATTACGCACGCCAAGTTAAGTGACGCAGAGAGCCAATGAAAAGCGACTTCAATCACTACCATAGTAGGATCCGTAAATATGCGCACTGCATATGCGTAGTGAGTTTTAATACTTCATTATTTTCAAATAAGTTGTTTAAAGTTCGCAATATTCAGCATTTAATAATCCATTGATGGCCGAATTAATTTAAAGCATATATTTCAATACATTTCTATTAAATCATGTTTAAAATATTAGGATTAAGATAACTCTGAATTAAAATTATATAAATCCCGTTAAAAAAATTCTGTTATTTTTTCGGAGAAATATATATAAAAAAAATAATCGGTACAAAGTCATCTTTTAAACTTTTTTTACCAAAATTTTAAAGATTTTTAAAGTATGGCAATTTATCAAAAAATAAAGATTACTTTCCACTTCCTTGCATCACCTCAAAAATATATCAAAAATAAAAAAAAGTTATAAAATGAAAACATTATTTGCGTTCAAAATATAGTTAAGTGATGGTATTGTGATGTATTGCAGCATAGTATGAAGAATGGTGAAGCCTTCTTTATCAAAAATAATACATTTATTGGACGTTTTCCACAGCACAAAACATGTAAAACAAGCACATACACTTACATCAAAAAACATTACATCGAATTCCAATTCGAAGTTCAATCTCATAATCATAATTCTTTTCCGTTGCTAGGCAACGTTAGCAAAAGACAATATTGTTGCCAAACTATTTTTATTACCTTTAGAAAAGAATTAATGCCAAACGATATTTTTATTTAGTTTCTTTTTCAGCAAAATAATATTTTAAAATTAATTTCTTTTATGACCAAACGATTTTTTTAATCTAATTAATTTCTTTCTTTAGATATTTTAATAAGTATACAAATATATATTTTTTTATTCGTGAAGAATATCACTGTACATATCGTTAAAAGTTTTTTGCAGTATGGGAATACCTATTTGGCTTGCTAAACAGAGCAAAAAATAACAATCAAATGCATTTCCCTTAGCAACGGAAATTAAATATAACTACCTAATACATAGGATAATGGTCACTAACGGGTTAACTGTAATTGTTTGGAAGACAGCTTTTCTAAACATATTCAGTGATTTGGATTACATTTTTTCAAGTTTTTCATCAGAGTTGTCGTCTAACTAAAGATGGACGGAAAAAAATAAATGTTCAATGCAAAAATGTCATTTTCGTTAACGTAAGTACAGTTTTAATTATACGGACATTATTATAAATGTATCTAAACAAAAGTTTCTAAAAATATATTTATTTTTAACCCTTTATAGGATAAAACTCCGGGACATTTCCGAATAGGACTTTTTTGGTTATATTAAGATAAACCGATCTTGTAAATAGGAAAACAGCACAATTTTGCTAGTTTATCAATTAATTTTTGAAATAAGCTATGGGAAATATACTTATCAGAGATCATTCAGAAGAAACCAAAAGTGGTAAAAATGCTTACCACTGAGCTTTAAGGGTAAAAATATCTTAGAATGTTCACTGGTAAGTGTACTTGGTACCTAATTTTAGGGAATTAAAAAAAAATTGCTGATATTTTTTAGCACAAAGCAATGGAATTTCCTGGAATTCAAGAAAACTGCTACATTAAACAAAATTTTGAAGAACATTGTGCATTTAATGGGGTGGTCAGACGGAGTGCTACATTCCAAAAAAATAAGGTTGAAATCTAGAAGTTGGTACGTACTCTGAAAACCCCACCAAATCGCCAAAGCAGTCATTTGATCGCCGAACTTTATTGATGCCAAGTCGCCAAAGCTAATAAAAGTAATACTTTCAATAGCTTTGGCGACTTGGCATAATTTTAAAATTTTGTTCCAATTTTAAATTTCAATCCAAATTATTAGTGTTAAAGAATTTGAACAAATCCGCCTAACGACTTTGGGTTAAAATATTCCAGTGTTCCATTCTGTCACTGTTTGTGGAATAATGTAGTTAGAAATAAGTGCAAAAAATCAGGCTTCTGACCAGCTTGCATATGTGTGAGAAGTATTTAGATTTTCTGGCTACTAAGCACTATCGTGGGATTTTTTTCGCGTTATTATTTTCTTAATTCTTTTTGAAATTGTTACTGTGCGTTGCTCTCTTTTTTGGTGAGTGGCATTGCGCTCATGCTGACGAAAACAGCTTATGGTAGCTCTCCGTGTGATATACGCTTAAGACCCGGTTTGTTCATGTCAGACATGGGTAGTGACTGAGAAGTCCAGGATATCTTGTGGCCAGATCTGGAGCGAATCGTCCTGTCTGGATTCTTCTGACAATTGCCGGAAGGTACTGTGGTACTTTTCCGTTAGCCGGGCACAAGCGAAAAATCGCCAAATAATGTAGAATTCCGCCAAATTTCTTACAACCATTCTCTTGGCGACTTGGCTCTCGTTTGGTTCACAATTAGCGACATTTGCGCCTGGCTAACGGAACATCGCCTCGTTTGGCGACTTGGCTCGCGTTTGGGGTACTTGTCCGTTATCCGGGCGCAAATGTTGCCAATTGTGAACCAAACGCGGTACTTTTCCGTTAGCCGGGCCAAACGAAAAATCGCCAAATAATGTAGAATTCCGCCAAATTTCTTATAACCATTCTCTTGGCGACTTGGCTCGCGTTTGGTTCACAATTGGCGACATTTGAGCCCGGCAAACGGAAAATCGCTTCGCTTGGCGACTTGGCTGTTCACAATTGGCGACATTTGCGCCCGGCTAACGGAAAAGTACCGGTACTGTTGTTCCTTACTAAGATCAGTTTCATTTTTATTGATTTCATCTAACGCAATTGCTTCGAAATTTATAATGGGCAATTTCTCACAAGTTGTTTGCCTATTTTCCCAGAAAATGACGCTGGCCGTGTCGTCTCTCCGTCCAAATATTCAAATAAATATTTAAATGGTACCTCGTTGAAGTGAAATAAGCATATGAACCACTGAAGCGGGCGCTGAATTTTAAGCTCGATGTTGCGGATAACACCATTTTTCCATCCTGTGTTTGTTGCTGTACCATCACATCCAGTTGATTCCAGTTCATTAACGTCAAGATCATTATCTTCCGTGTACTTGAGAATGCACTTGGCTAGAGATAGCATTGAATACTTGCAATCTAAATAGATGAAATTTGGTATGTGATCTTTTCATTCAAATTGTAGATTTCTTTCAAATTTCGGAAGAAATACGTGAGAGAGAAGTCTGTCTGTTCGTCCGATTGATATGAAAACTATACCTAAAAAGGGCAACGAGCTAGATGGTTGAAATTTGGTGTCTGGTTTTTCTCCAGAATAATAGAGATGTATTGAATTTTAGTCCAAAGTTGTGTATTGGTTTACTGTCTGTCTATCTGTTTGCATGTGAACGCTCAAAACCCCAGAAAGTTAGTAAAAACGAGAAAAATGATTTCTCTTTGTATACTTCCTAAGGTCGTGATGGCCTACTGGTAAAGTTTCAGGTTCGAAACCCGAGTTCCCCGTGTATGTCGACCTACCGCATATTAAATCATACCTAGGAAGTCAAACGTCCTTCCTGCTGGTGCCGCGCGGAACTTTCGAAAGGGGGTTGCCAGCTCAGGTGTCGTCCTCGTCATCTATCCACGGTTCAAAATGACGTACTCAATCCCGAAATAATTCTAGTTGCTTCAAAATGGGACGTTAATATAACTAAACTAAACTAATCAATATCAAGCTTAAATTTTATTGAGCACTCATCCTTGGGGAATCTCAATTGGTAACCTTGTTTCTATCCTTCTTATTTTTAAAACTCGGTCATTTTGTTTTTGTATTTTTATGTTGTTTGACTGACGTGGACTTAGATATAATTTATTGTTTTCTGGACTGGTGAGAGACCATGGGGACATGCTATACAATAGATTGGAGACCACAGTAGAAAAAATGTAAATAAACAAAATCTTCGAAGGAATGGGCGGTGAGGCCGACTCCCATGTGTATTTCTCAAAATTTTTTCCTAGTGTTATAAAAAAACCTTTTGACAAAATTAAGAATCTCCAACTAAAACGGCAACAACAATACATTACGTCTTTTATTAAGAAAAATAATGGTGACAAATTTATTTTAAGTTTTTCCTAATCCATTAGCAAGGAATTCGAAATTATTATGTATAATTATGTACGTATTATTATGTATTTATCATATTATATTGTATTCTGGATTATTTTTAGTTGCAATGAATTACAATTTTTCTTTTATTTATGATATTTTTAAGCTTCAATTTATTTGTGTCCTCCTTTTGTTGGAGTTAATGTTCGAGCTAAAGTTGGTCACCTACTAGTAATTATTAAGAATGAAAGTTATGCAGTGAAATCTTCTTAGTTCAATGCGTGCGAATAACACAGTTCATTGTTTTTCATTGGGAAATTGCGACGACAGATTTCTCGAAATCCGTTGTTTCATTTTTTTATTCATGAATTACTGAAATAATGTCGGAAAAATCGTGACATTGCCGAAATATTTATTTATCGCGTACACTGCTTACTTCACCACTGACTATTTTTGACTTGATTTGTTCAAAATTGTTTTTAAAATTAAATCTATACAAAGGACGAAGATAATTTGGAGTAAGCAGTTTCCTCGATTTTTCCTGCATTTCGATTGAGCGTAGGAAGATGAAATCATTGCTGGATTCAGATATTACATGTTCCACAATCCCTATGCACGAGCCGCCCCTGATTAGCAGCTTTACTGACAACGCCGCAAATTTAATTTTTCGCAGCCAAACATTTCTTTTTTTTATCTTATAAAGTAATATGGTATTCTGATTCTTATTCATTTCTTATTTTTTTTTATTTTCTTTGCGCTGAGCTTACAGGCGAGATGTGACACGAAGCCGATTGCAGATAGAAAATCCTCGGCCCTGCGTTAAGATAACGAGGAATCTGAAATTATGACTACTTGACTGCTGAACACGCTAAACACAAGCAGGATAAGCTAACCATGAGTCAGAAATAACATTTTTAGAATTATGACCGCTTGACTGTTGAACACGTTAATACGCAATTAGGATAAATTAGTCCTGAGTATGAAGTATCAAAATAACATTTTTAGAATTATGTCTACATGTCGGTCTGTGGACACGATACATTTTTTCAGAAAATAAGACTCTTAGTAATGGACCTCCGGGTTCTTGATTACCACTTTAGGATTTTCTGACTTGTTTCCCTGATAATTATTTAGTCGCCAAACATGTTTATATTTCCAATGTTACAGGTTTGAAAAAAATATTAATTTTAAATCAAATATTTAAATTAACGGTCAACTTCAAGTGGCATTGGCGACTTCGAGACAAATTTGGCGAGATTTTCAATCTTTAAATTTGAATTTTCGAAGCCGTTACAACCATTTTTTAGGAATTATGTACTGCAAGCTTTCAAATTTGACATATGTACTCTGCAAAACTTGTCAAATAAAAAATAATAATAATAAACCGTAAAAAAGCGAACACAATGAAAAACATCGCCAAATTGGTCAGTTGTCTTTTTCCATCTTATTGACGGTAGGCAAACTAAAGATTTTGACCAAATTCATTAAACCATCACTTAGTATCCAGAAATGGACGACAGAGACGCCGAAATTGGCGAGTTTGCTCCTGTAGTTAAATTCTGAAGACATTTTTTTCATTCAATTCCTACTATTAGTTCACATTCTCCCTATTTATATATTTATATATCTTGTTCAAATTTTCAACCGTTAATAAAATACTTTTTATTCATCCACTCAATTTCAAATACATTTTTTAAACTTGTAGTGGATGACACTTTATGTTAATGCAGTATTTTCAAATATTAATTCATTAATTAAATTGAATTAATTAATGTTATTTCTTAGAGCCTTTTGTCGCAAAAGTCCCCAACTTTGTAGCCAAGTCGTCAAAATGGTCGCCAAATTTGTCGCCAAGTTTAGCATCTCAGGGAAGCGATTTTATAGCTTCGTAACAATATTTAACATGATAATGTTTTTAAGCTGACATACCATCTACAAATTATTTTTACACTTAATTTATATTCTGAAAAATATCTCTTGCTCGCAATTTCATCCAAAAATGTTTAGTTACCCGTTTGAATGGATAAACTTAGGTTTATTTTTTTTTCTTCAATTCAATTCCTACTGTTAGTTCAATCAAGTAGCAATTGACTAAAAATTTTTTTTTAATATTACTTGTTTATGGAAAAATCTGCTTTTGTGCGTTTTTAAAAAACTTACTCCTGCGCCAAACTTTGAAGTCTTTGTAAAAAACACCAAGAGAGTCCAAGGATTTAACTGAATCTCGCCAATTACATTCAAGTTGGATCTTCTGTGCTATTCAATGTTAAGAATTCTTGTTCTGCGTCCAATGAGGGTCTGATAAGAATCGGACATTTATTATGCGCTGCTCTTTTTGAGACTGCTAAATATTTATATTTATTATCGTCATATTTGTTCCTTTTTTATGTGATTTATTGTATTTTTTTGAAATTTGGATACAGTTGTCAGATTGCCTGTGGGCCTCGTGTGGTAGGTGGCTTAAGAAGTTTGATTGACAAGCCGAGTTGTTCTAGATCTGAAAAGAGTGAAAACACTGCGACTTTCTAGATGGCCCGGTCCGGTAAATACATGTGATTTGTATCGGACAAGTCATTTGCGTTAGAAGAAATAAACGGTTGAAATTGCATTCGGAACAGCTAGGCAGTCTATACGATCTCCCTCAGAAAGAGTCGCTTGTCCGACTCATTTTCGGGTCGAGTGGAAACGTTTGACGGAGCAGATACTCTCTCTGTGGGAGGTAAGTGTGGACTGCCTAGTTGTACTCAATGCAATTCAAGCCATTTATTGCTTCTCCTACATTTTTATCGCAAAAGACTTGTCAGACATTATAGGAGTATCGGGCCTTAAACTTCTGTGCTTAGGCCTGGTCCACACATGTGATTTGTTTCGGACAAGTCAGTTGCGATATGAGCACTAAACGGCTGGAATTGCATTGAGAACAGCTAGGCAATCCACACTATCTCCCTCAGAGAGAGAGAGAGTCGCTTGTCCGACTCATTTTAGGGTCGAGGGGAAAAGTTTGTCGGAGAAGATACTCTCTCTGTGAGAGGTATGTGTGGACTCCCTACTTATTCTCAATGCTATTCAAGCCGTGTATTGCTTCTATCGCAAATGAATTGTGCGACACAAATCGCATGTGTGTTAAGAGCCTAAGAGTTTCAGACCCTGTAGTCACTACGTAGTGATCAGTGGCAGTGGCGAATACAGGAGTCAGGTCGGGTGGCGGGGAGGGGGGGCTGAGGTCATAAAAATTTTATATCGTAGTGACGAATGTCCAACCTCGTGGCTTTTTAAACTAAATCACTTCACCTTTACAAACTTTCCTTTCATGACAATAAGAATAATAAACAACACTATAATACTTTCAATAAATTAATAAAAAATACAATGAAGTAACTATCCAAAAATGTTTTCGACCGCGTCAAAGCTACAAGTACAAGTGGAATCATTAGAAAAGTAGGAAAATTTTCGAGCCTGTCAAGCCAGAAAGCAATGTTGTCACGATTTTATTATTATT
>BGPR01037205.1:0-15218 GCA_013235015.1 Araneus ventricosus
GGTGCAATAGAGGCAATTGCTATACAATGCTATTTACATGGACACCATAAAAAAGCTGTATCTCAACGGGCTGAGTGTTACTGAATTTGTGAAGTATAATAATAATATAATATGAGCATAACACAACTGCGTTAAGGTAAATTAATAAAAAGAGTAAAATATAGTAATCGTTTTTTGTGATAGTCGCTTCATATTATTAGTGGATCAACCACCCGCAGCTGTGGTGCTGGTCCAAGCGACTTTGTGTCGGCTTAAATTAATAATGAACGTTAATATATTCAACTTTTAATGCGGCGTAATTCTTTTCTGAAGATACGTTGATAGTAGTCAGCTTTAATAGTTCTTTAAACTTCACCTTTCTTTTTTAAAACATTCTTAGAAGGAAAACTGGGCCAACTAGCTCCTGCCTATCCTACTTGCATACAGAGAAAACCAGTATGGAATCCAGGATCCGTCTCTGGGGTTGGGGGCTGAGGTCATAAAAATTTCGCATCGTAGTGAATGGAATGTCAAACCATGGCCTATATAAACCTATATCTTTAACTTGCCAGACTTTCCTCACCTGACAATAAGAATATAAAGAATACTACAATATTTTCGATAATTTAATTAAAAATACAATGAAATAATCCAGTCAAAATATTTCGACCGCATCAACGCTACAAGTACAAGTGGATTAACTAGAAAATAGGAAAATTTTCGAGCCTGTTATTGGAAAGGAATGTTGTCACGATTTTATTATTTCGAAAATTAAGAAAACCAAATAGGGGATTTAAATAAAATCTGCAAAATTTTGCTTAGTGCTGCAATGATAGCCCCTGATTCGCCATTCAGAGAAAAGGCAAATATGAAGATTAAAATTCAAAGACAGGGCATCTGGTATGTAGCAACTATTTATTACTAAATAATTTATAAACATGATATTTTTCTTATTATTCTTTACACATCTGAGTTCCAAAATAAGACGAGAAGAAAGTGCCTGTAATTTTCCTCGTGCGCTTAAGTCCTTTCCAATTTTTGCAGTTTCCTAGCGGCCAAGAAGCACCACCATGACCGTTCTTTTGATTTCCAGACAGTTTAATTCCCAGTTCCAGTATTTGGTCATCAAGCTACAAAATCTGAACAAAAAGTGCTATTCAAACAGACACCTCAAATGTTCTTTTGCATGAGGTCGGACCTTCCTTCAGAAGGAAAGACCACGTTAATCTCAAAATTAATCATCTAGAGAAATAATTTTGGTTGCTAATTATTTTTAACTCTTGTGGTGTTACTTGTGGAGAAGACTCCTTTTCATTACCAAACACCGCTCCAGCAGTGATGTTCTAAATTGCAGTCTGTAGAAATATGGACGTTTTGTGAACTTCAGTGAGTTTCAATAAATATGTCATCCATGAAGTCACTAGAATTGCCAAATTACCCTTTTGTTAATTAGTTTTTCAAGTTCTTACGATTTCTATCATAAAAGCTTATTTCATTGCTTTCAGTTAAACAAGCAGTTTTCTAAGGTACAGTGATCTGCTCTAAGAAGTTCTAGATAATTTGTAAAATTGCATGAACTGATAGTATTCTTGAATCAAGGCCGATAATGAAGATACTGACTAACAGCCATGTTTATGATTTATACTCATTCGGTACTTATGGTCACCCCTTTAACTCCTTTAGCCGTTCGAGGCTGATAATTAAAATCGGAAACATTATTACATTGTACTAAAATACCCATAAAAAAAAATTTAGTAATAATTATAATTACTAATGAAAACTACATATGAAAAGGAGAGTACTTCGTCCGACCTCGTTTTATTGGCCGTCAACCGCCTTCTATTCACAAGAGCAACTATCGCAACGGTAGATTGAGTTATTATCTCTCCAGCTTGTCGACCCACCGGTTTGCCCAATAAGCCGCCGCCATTCGGGTTTACCGCCCACACGTCAAACACGCCTCAGTTCCATTACGACCCAGACTGGCTTGGCCCGCTGCTGGCCATTCAAGACTGCCTGCTGCTACTGTGGTCAAAACCCATCACTGCTGTGGTGTGAAATGCCTGTATTCGACACGTTCCAATTCCCTGTCACCATTTGGAAATGGCCCGGCCAAACGCTTAACCTGGTGGGAGTAAGAAAGGAGTGGGATTGGAGTAGTAGGAATAGAGCATTTGGCACTTGCACTGTGTGGCGCAGCGGCAGTGGTTGACCGACTTTAGGCTGGTCACCTACTACCGCTCCATGCCAACACGACTGCCTGCAATGCGAAAACCTCAGAATTAAGGGATCCAACCTGTCCCAACATCCACTACCCATTTAGACTGCTGGGCCATAAACCTGAGGCCACGGGTGTGTGGGCGGCAGAGTGTACTAGAGAAAACTGGAGGTGACGCGTCACCCACTACTGATTAAAGATCGTGGGGTGCCTCCAGGCGCTGGACTGCATTCATCTTGCCAGATTACCATCCCTCACCTTTCTTTGTTGTCGGTCCTTTCAAACACCAACCCCTTTTTATCGGGCTACTTACTGTTTTCGCCAGAATTTTCATCCACTCAGATTGCAACTCCTAGGCAACATTCCAAAAAACAGGTGGCTTTTGTGCTGCTGGAGTGTGTTCCCGTGAGAGCACAAATGGCTTGTCTGTTTGTCGTATATAAGCAGATCTGGAGAAACCACAGAGATGATCCCGACAGCCAAACCATGGTCGTATTCAAATCAAGGTCCGATTGGCCAGTTTAGCGAAACCGCTAATTATTTTCTGATCAAAGAATGGACACCGCCTTGGGGCTGAATTTGTTATGTTATTACATAATTCTAGAATTATTAAATTCATAACTTTATATTTACCCATAATTCTATAAATTATGCTGTATCTTGTTATGTTAAATGTTCTTTTTGCAAGCATAACTAAAAGACGCTATGTAGCTGGTCAGTAAAAGTGTTAAGATAAGTCCATTCACCATCGTTTTTTTTCCGTACCACGACGACCTCCAAGCCCAAACTAGGTTCACTTTCGCAATGCAAAACTTGTGATGATTTTTAGCAGAATCGTAAACCATGATGAGTTGCAAAACCTGCACGGAAGTACATTGGTTCTCTCGGCAGAAAGAAGAGTTTTAAAGGTGCAAAGCCACAACCTGAGTTTTCTCCGTGAAGACGCCATCGTGTTCACGTTCAACTGAGTGGTGCGGCGGCAACTTGCAGCACAATCTCTGCTTCAGATTGCCACTGATTGTGTGTTGACTTTCAGTGCCATTGTGATCCCGTTTACGTCGAAGATGTTCACTGAATTTTCTTACCGTAAATAAAGTTTGACTCAGCTAAGAGTACCTTTCGTTTTTTTTAAATAAACGATTTCTATATCTGAGTTTAATCCAAACGAGAAATTTAATCTGAAAAGCAATTTAACTACTCAAACTAGTGTAATTCTTGAAGGGGCATATTCTGAGTGGTACCATATTTGTTTAACAATTTTGAATATTAATTCATACCAGCGATTTTTCATATTAATGGATTGAAATCTGCTTCTTTCATCGCAGTAATAAAATGTTGTCGGCATACCTTTCGCAAAAGGTAAAAAAAGTGATCTATTCATAGGAATTCGTTGGCGAGCCGTCTTCACAATAACCTTATAATATTTTGCTGGAACTTATGAAGAATCTTATGTAAAGTGACAACCATGGACAGGAAGAAACAGTATTCTTGATATAGTTAGGGAGTGAGAGGATGTGTGAAATGTAAGATTAGGGTGGGGAGACCAGCACTTCTATAAAAAGAATTGTTTTATTGTGGGATCAAGGGTTACTGGGACAGATACGAGGATGATTTGCCCCCAGCTACTAATTGAAAGGGGATTGAAAAGCACCCAGTCAAACTGACTACAATGAAATATGTCCTTAGTTTATGCTCTGAAGCTTTACTGTAAAACTGATAAGTCGAAATGATCCTGAATCGTAAGGCAGCAGGGACATTGGACGCAGAGCTTATAGTGAGGTAAATAATGACTTAATTTCTGAAACAATTTGGTAAAGTAAGCTGAGAAAGCGTAAGTGAGTTAGTCGTAAAGAAACTTTTCAAAACTTGAATGTGGAAAATATTCCATTAAAGATTAATGATGATTGTAAAATGATTTCTATCAAAAAAGAAATTCCAGTAGCGAGACAATTAGTAGAAATGATTGGGGTTGACAAATGATAGACGAAACACTGTACTAAAATCTTGGAGGAATGGCAAATGCCAGCAATAGATACTTCTCATGGTGAAATAGATTATTCTGAGGATAAACCATCTGTCCAGAAGAATTGGATGGGTCAGGATCAGAAACTTGACAGAATTGAGTAGGACTTAACTGATAAAGAGATATGTTGTAGAAATCATAAAATGCATGAAAGTGAGTTGCGCTGAATTGTTTTGTATCGGAAGCTCAAGGGGAAAACATCACCTACTGTGTTTAAATTTATTTGCCTTTGATACACGAGAACGACCTCCTTGTTACTTGATTTTCGAAGTATCATGATCAAGGCTCTGGAGCACTGGCTTGATCCAGGAGAGTCTTGCTAATTTAAATGAGATTTAGGTTCTGTTTGTATTATTTTATAGACAGATTATTTATTCAAGTGGTATTTAAGAATGTAAGAATAGCCTGCAAAAATACTGAAACGAAAAATTTTGTGTTATTAATGAATTGGTGCTAAGATTTACTTGTCAAAAACGTAATTTGAGTGAAAAAATGTCATTAGTTATTATTCCTCTATGTATGATTCATTGAAGGTGGGCTGCGGGTTGAATATCCATATTGGTAATAAAAATTATGCTCATTCTGCACATTTAATTTTAGAGAAATGTGTACTTGCTTTTTTGTACTCTACTTTTAGTCTGAATGGTATTGTTATTATGTTCGAGTTGACAATTTGTTAGTTGGTAATAAGGATTGTCACAGCAAAGTAGTATCAGAATTCAGAAAACCCAGAAATTTGAGTTATTTTTTAGGATTGCATATGTACATCCATATCTGCGTATGTTGATCAAACTGATCATAGTAAATGGGAATGGAATTAAGTCCAAATGATTTGACTGGTTTCAACATATTCTCATGAAAGTCTTTTGTATAGTGATCAAACTGTCACGCAACAAACTTAAGGATACTTAATCTGAATGAGTAAATTATATTGAATACTAATAATAATAATTTAAAAAAAAAACTTTAGTTCATTTTGATGAAGCTGATCCTAGAGAGATAATAGAATGTATACAACCGATCTATGTATAATTTCCATACAAAAAAAATTGGGTTTTGATCAAATTGATCATAATAATTAAGAAATGTAATATATTCTAAATCAAAATGATTAACTTGGAATATTTTTCAGAAATGCTGTTAATGTAAAATCATCATAATGCTGACAGTCTCAGCCAATTATGGTTGTAGTGAAACTAAATTTGGGTCCTAAAAGTTGCTTGTATATAATCTGTGCAGAAAGTTATAAAATTGTTTCTTTATTTACTTTATTTGACTTAATATTTATGACTGTTTCATACGTATGTTCGAAGCTGATATAAAAATGTTTTACTAAGACTACGAAATTTTCATGTTGTAAATTGGCATTATTCATGTAATATTAATTTGTTACTATCTGTTTTGAAATGCTAAAATTTGAAATTGGAGTATAAGATTCTTCTTGGGTGTTTAATTGATTTATGTGTTTTTAATTGCATGAGTGATAGGTACTTACAAACCTATCCTCTTAATCAGTGTGTTAAATATGTTTGATTTCTCCTTACTGAAATTAAACTAGAGGGGAGAGCAGTTATTTAAATGATTATATTTACAGGAAGTTAAGATTAATATAGGGATCTTGTGGTATGTGAGGAAAATAAGGTAGTGCTTCTGCAAGTCAAGGCTTGGTTCAGGAATGAAATGGTGCTTCAGCCACAGTGATGAATGAAAATTTTCTACCAGGTGAAAAGCCTCTAAAGGGTGAGGAAGCTGTATCGCGCCCTACCCGAGCTTGATAAAGACTGTGTGTAGTTCCCAGGCGCTGGACTCCCAGACCATTCAGGCCAATAGACAATATCCCCTTACCTTTCTTGTTGTCGGTCCCTTCAAACACCGGGACCCTCTTTGACGGGGCTACTTCATCGCTTTTCATTACAGACTTTCATCTACCGGGATTGTAACCCTAGGGCAAATATCCAAACAGGTGGTTTTTGCTGCCGAGCAAGTTCTCGTGAGAGGTGTTAACAAATGGTTTTATTCGGTTGCCAATAGAAGATCTGGATGGAGAAACTACAGAGATGAACCTGAATAAAAGCCGTAAGTGGTCGCATTCAACGAAGGTCCGATTTGGACAGTTTAGTTAAACCCGCTAATTATTTTCTGATCAGTGAATGGACACCGCCTTGGGGCTTAATTTTGTTATAGTTATTAATCTAGAATTATTAAATTTGTAACCTCTATATTTACTCCAGAAGAATTTAAATAAATTTATGCTAAAATCTAACTAACAAAGCTGTAATGTTCTTTTAAGCATAACTGCAAGACGTTACAGGAGGATGCAGGAGTAGAGGATCGGAATGACGGCTATTGGATGAATTTGCTCGGCGTGGAGTGGTCGTGAATAGGGTTTAGGCGAGCAGTTGAGACTGCGCTCTAGGGATGGCGGTTATTGCAAAACAAACGGTTTTCGGTTAAGCCTGTTTTCTGTACCTCCGGTTTAACCTTGCGGTTAAAACCGCTCAAAATAACCGGTTTTCGGTGTTTTTTTAAGCAACGTTTGTGGACTAATAATAATATACAGTAAGTAAGCATTAATACAATAATTAATTAATGTAATAAATAATGATTATAAATAAGTAATTAATACAATATGTAATAATGATAACTGAGTAATTATTGCAAAAACTATTATAGACAAAAAATTTTATTAACATTGTTTTCACAAGAAATTAATTCATTCGCCAATATTTATCATCTAATCTGCTCATAAAGACTCTTTCAGCAATGTATTGTTCCGCGAGTCGACACCTCTCATCGGAAACGACATCATTCGACGTAGATACTAATCTTTCGGACTCCACAGAACTTCCGACTAAAGATGAATATTTTTTGGCCACAAAAAACAGACGCCGTTTGCAGACAAAACTTTTATTAGTATTGTTTTTGCAGTAAATCAATCCATTGGCCAATATTTATCTGTTCATAAAGACAGATAAATATTGCCAGTCATCCGCCAACCAACAGACGCCTCGAGGAAGCGGTTGTCGGTGATTGGCCTAAGATGATGAATTTCAAAGCTTTGTAACTTGGTAAATTTCAGTCTAGTCGAACCTAAAATCGAGCCTATGTTCCGACCCGGTTTTTGGATTTAAAAAAATGACCGGTTTAAACCGGTTCAAAAAAAATAACCAAAAAAAACCCGTTAACCGAAACAAAAAAAAAAACGGTTTTCGGTAGGTTTTACCCATCCCTATTGCGCTCCTCTAGTACAACTATATCGATTCGGCACGATTCTTAGCCAACTCCTTTTTTGTATATTTAGGAGGTGTTGGCTTAACACGGACATCTGACCGACATAAAGAGACGAAGAACAGAGGTCCCAACCGCACACTGTCCGACTGCCTTGCCCTTCTGGCAGCTAAATTACAAAACCATGTGAGAGTCTCGGGCGGTTGTCAGCGCATTTGCAGTTATATAAACATAAAGATATAATACAGTTCCATTGCAAAATGGTATATTTGGTTGATTTATAAATATTTTTATTCAATTGATTAAATAGTTGATTGCTGCTTTGCTTTAATCTTTCCAATTTCGCTAGAAATAATTTATCTTTTAATTATATGATTTCCTGGCGCCATCTGTCGATTTCAGTGGCGAATCCAAGATTTGGGTCTTGGAGGGGGGGGGGGGCGGAGGTCATAAAAATTTTGCATCGCCATGATGAATGTCAAACCTCATGGTTTATGTAAACCAAAACACTTTAACTTTACAGTCTTTATTCACCTGACAATAAGAATCATGAAAAACAATACAATACTTTCGATAATTTAATAAAAAAATACAATAAAATAACTATCCAAAAAATGTCTTCGCCCGCGTCAACGCCTATGGATGACTATAAAAGTAGGAAAATTTTCGAACCTGTCAAACCAGAAAGCAATATTGCCACGTTTTCATTATTTTTTTAAAAAAGATAAATTAAGAACAAACAGTTATAGTGATTTTAAATAAAATCAAGAATTCTTAGCTCTGGGGGGCTGCAGACCGATAGCCACCCCCCGGATTCGCCACTAATCGATTTATTTATATGATTCATTTTTACGTTCCTCAAAATTGACAAAGAAAAATTCTTCGTTGCCAACACTTTAAATATTAAGGTATCCGAACACGTTCAGAGCACTTTTTTCTTAAATTGTGAAGTAGAAACACCAAAATATGTTTTTTAGATTCGAATTTAATAAAGATTAATATTAGCGTATGAGTTTTGAGTATTAATTATTATAAATTTACAAAATTCTTGAATTTCTGCTGCTTTTTAGAGGAAATTTCCCAAAACTTCAAACATGCTACAGGTCAGACTTTTGTAATAATTCAAATAAAACTAATACTAAAATAAACTACATACTATGGACTAGTGCTTGTACTAGAATCTTAACATTCTTTTGATAAATAAAAATTTTAGAGCTAATCGAACAATCATTATAAGATTTTCGGCAAATTTTCTATGCCATTTTTCAAATAAAAGACCATCATTTAAAAAATATTGTTACAATATACATTATTCTAGTACATTCACTAGAGAAACATTTGAAGAAAGTGTTCACAAAATTTCAGAACAATCGAATGATAATATCTTGAGTTATCATGTTTGAAATTTGAAAAATATGCATAAAATCTAATTTTGAGAAAAATCAAATTTTAGTTTTTCCACGCGCTCCAATTATGTATCTAAACTTTAAAAAAAATTCCTAAAAATATACTGACATCATGGTAGCTTGCAAAAAAGGAGTTTAAAAGAATTTTTGACAGGTTTCTGTCCCTTTAAATGACAACTTTCGGCTAATTTAACGCCCACTTCCGGTTTTCGGTTTGTTATAAAACAATTAATATCTCATCTTCTAATTAACGTACCGACAAAAGTAAATATGTTTTAGAAAGGTAAATGAATGAACTATCGAAAACATCAAAAATTTAAAAAATGGAATTTTGGTCGAAAATCGACTTTCGAACGTGTTCGGATACCTTAATACGCAGTTAATACTGAAAATCTATATAAAGGATTTAAATCAGTTCAGTTTCAGAACACAATCTCTTGAAATAGTCGCTTTATTTCACTCACATAATTTATCTTAATGAATTTATGTAAACAGGAGTACAGAGGTTGTTCGCGCATTTATAAGCGATTTCTGCTTCGCTGTAGGAAAAAATCAACTGCGTGGAAAAAATTATTTTCACGACAGTTACATTTTTGAAGGTATGAGTTATCGTCTCTTACCTAAAAGTTTTGTTTAGATGCAAAATGATGTTTTTAAAGGAGCGATGGTCGAGAGGCTATGTTTTTGCTCTTTCCGAAGAGAGTTATTCAATGACGCTGTAAAAGCCATGTGTGTGTGTGTGGTTTCTAGATATCTAAAGCTACATAGGTAATGTTGTTAATAAGGAAGGTAAAAATAGTCCAAGTCCGGCTGCAAGTAGGAAAATTGTTCCAAATACGTATCCATGGGGGAAATGCAGTTATTCGAATATTGCAAAAGCGAGATATTTAATTACTAATATAATAGCCCAGATCTGTCTCTCACTGATCCAGTAACGCTCTGACGTCACCAACAATAAAATTCGCGCCATAGCACTGCGAGACGTTAAACAGCATTATTTCATCGTTAGAGCGTCTAAATTTCAGTGATTTTAAATTTAAAAGAGTAATTGTCGTTCTAATTTCAAATTGAACTGCTCTAAAATAGTGAAATAAAATTTGCTACCGATTGATATAAAATTTATCTCGCTATGATCAATAGTTCCCGAGAAATTTTAAATTATATTAATCATATATTTGAAATTGATTTCATTTTTTAATAGAAAGTAGTAAATCACGTCAGTGGTATATCATGCGCGTGATATTGTTTGGACGCCACGATGTATCTGATTATTTATTGCAATCGTGATGATATAATTTGATAATATTTTTTGACAACGTTAAAATTTACACAAAGATATCTGAAGTACAAGGAAAAATACTTCACACGGAATGTTGTTCACCAAGAGGTACTTTGAATAAAGAAATATGTAAATAAAAAAATATTTCCTGTCATAAAACCTATGTTTATTTCATTTGTTTTCAATCAATGTTAAGCATTCCTCTCGCATATATATCTATTTAAACGCGTCAAATTTGACGGGAAATCTCTCGAATGAAGAAAGAGGCAATTTGCACCTGTCATACCATGACGGGTGATTTTCTAGTGTTGAAAGAAAATCCTCCAAGTCATAGGCTTGTTGCAAAATCATTAAAATCCTCAGTATCAACTGTAAACAAAATTATTAACACTGATTCAAATCTTTAAAAAAAATACAATGCTCATCGTCTTTCTCCATGTCATATCACTGAACGCAGAATACGTTGCAGAATTCTTTATGAAAAGCATTTATCCGGAGAAAAATGGAAAAAAGTTGTAACAATAGATGAAGCTTGGGTCTATTTAAATAACTGCAAGAAAAAATTATCAATTTATTATCATTAAAGAGGAGCGAAAAATTCTTAAGACATGGTTCAAAGAATCTAAAAAAAGTTTTTTTTAGGAATTTATGATTGTTGCTGGTATTTCGTATAATAGCAAAATAAAAATAAAGGAAGTGCAGACAAATGCTAAACTCAATTAAGATATAAATTGCAGGAACATATTTTATCCCCTGTCATCAAATATGAAATACCATCTCTTTACCCACAATGACATCAATCAGTAGAACAGCCCCCAAGGTAAAGCAAGCAGCCGCACATCACAACCCATTGTTAATTTCCTAGGGGGGGGGGGGGGGTATTAACACTGCCGTTCACTGATAATCTTGCTAAATATCCTGATGGATGGATTTTTCAGCTCCAATTGATTTTTGAACTTTTAAGCCTGCCATTCACTTGAATGCCATTTGTCCTAAGCCAGGGTTTTTTTTTCACCCATTTTAATCGAAAAATACAGGCAAGCCATTCACTTGATATTTAAAAGGACGCTAACTCTGAACTAAGGTAGGGGAAGCGATCTTCTTTCCCTCTCTACAGCTGCTTGTCAATCGCTCTTCGATTTTTCAGCAGATTTTAATTTATGCTACCCTCAAAGCGAGGCTTCAATCTACGCAACCCATTGTTCTTTTCGCTAGTCTCGTTCAGGGTCCCTCTGAAACGAGACTTTAAACTCCAGCGTTTTCGCTTCGATTACAGTCCAGACGGAATTCCAACCACCACAAGCCATTTGGCTGATTTCCATAGATTTTTATGGCTGTTTTCTTCTCGCGTTCCAAAATATCCAGTTTATCTGTAAAGTGAATAGCCGACTTTAGAAATCGCATTATCCAAACGTCGACCTACAACACTTTGTGGACTTTGGAAAGCTGTTTAAGAGGGATGAGAAAATTAAACCTCTTTCGATATTACAAAAGGCATTATGATCATGGAAATTAAGATGTAGAAAAAATGTTAAGAAAACGAGTTATGAAATTAAACATTTAAAACATAAAAAAATGCAAAATAATTCTGTAAATACCATAAAAATCGTATAAAAAAATGTTCGAACGGCATATGTATCTATTAAATGAATGTATACAGATTAGATTTTATTTTGGATTTAGTTAAAGATTTCAGATACCTTCATCTCCGGATATTCCTGAAAGGTGGCATCTTCTTCTAGTCTTTTTAAGACGGTTTTGCAAACATTCATATTCTGCTCTTCGACAGAGGATGTTACATGCTCTTGTGTAAAGAACAAAACCTGACAAAAAAAAAATATTTTTTCGAATTATAATAATTGCCTTAAAAAATATTTTGAAGCAGAAATAATTAAAAATTGCAGATAATTTTCCTTTTTTAAATGTTAAAACAGTGCAATTTACCTGCAGTAATGAATGGTATAACTGACTAATTTGTCCATCACTATGACAGTCTGTTACCTTGCTTATGGCTCCTTCCAAGGCAACTGTAATTAATTTAAAGTTGTTTGACGACCTTTCCTGCAAAATGAAAATGATCATTTTAAGTTTTACAAGGCCATATGGTTCTTGATAAGACTTAAAATATATCTAATTATTCTTGATGGAGTGTTTGAAGAATAATAGTTGATATAAGCTGCATTTAGCACGTGGAACATACAGTGTGCCTGCTCAAGTCCGTTGTCACCCCAATAATTTCTGAACGGCAAGAGCTATAGTCATAAAAGTGGGGTCTAGGTTGCCATGCGCTACGCAAGGAAACCGCTTACAGCGCTACCTGGCGGCAAAATTCGGGGTTAGCGTTCTTATCTCAAAAACGGTACAAAATACGGAAAAAAAGTAAATTACAAAGTTGTTCAGCATCATCGATTTATTACAAAAACAAATCTTGCGCACAAAAATGATATAAATGAAAAGCACAAAGCGTACATTTGTTTTATCGCGTTGAACAAAACTGCACTTGCCGGAAATGAGACTCATCTACCTGTCATGCTCAAAATGGTGTCCTTCAGCAACAATACACATCTGGACACTGTACTGCACTTCCCGCTGCACATTGTACAACATGGCAGGTGACACGCTGGCACAAGCATCCGTAAACTGTTTCGAAGTTCCTGCAATGTTGGTGGAGGTGTTGCATACACTCGCTGTTTGATGTATCCCCACAGAAAAAAGTCCTATGGGTTCAGGTCAGGTGAACGTAGAGGCCATTCTACGCAACCACCATATCCGATGACTTGTTGCTGGAATGTGTCCCGAATGTACTGTTGGACACTTGATACCTTGTACGGAGGGGCGCCGTCGTGTTGGAACCATACATTCAGGAGGCCACTCAACGGCAAATCCTCTAGAAAATCGGATATTACGTCCTTCCTTCTCTCTTTCCTTCCGCGTTATGTTGCGTTACAATTTTGGGAGTTGCGAACCAAACAAATATGCATTTAACGCCTTTTATTTTTAACATTACTGTACGGAAGGTGTCTTCTCTTACTAAATCGATGATGCTGACAAATTTGTAATTGACTTTTTTCCCGTATATCGTACCGTTTTTGAGATAAGAACGCTAATTCCGAATTTTTCCGCCAAGTGGCGCTGTAAGCGGTTTTCTTGCGTAGAGCATGGCAACTTTACTATACCTAGATCCCACTTTTATGACTATAGCTCTTGCCGTTCAAAAATTATTGGGTGACAATGGACTTTGGCGGGCACACTGTATGCATCTTAACAAACCGTCGTCCTCCCCCGTTGAGTAAATAGGCAGGTCCTCGGTTCCCCTGGCTGGCTCTACTTCTGCACCTGGCTACCCTGTTTTTGTAATAACTTAACGGCCCATTGCTTATGACGGGACGTACCCCTTTGTAACTGTCCCAAGCACAAGATGCTCGTATTTTGGTCTATTTAGCCCTTGTCTATCCTCTTGGCTGTCCGGTCAGTCCGTTTTTACCTGATATCCATGTGATTCTACTTGTGATATGTATCTTAACATTCATCATGTGAGCAATACATGTATACCAAATATTTCAAGAACGTTTACACACTTTAAATAACTATTTAATAAATAATTTGAAAAGCATACATCAGATTATCATATTTCTAATGAATTTATACAAATATAACATTTTATCAATAGTCGGAAGTGCTCGAATTGTTGACCGTTGCTGATAAAACCGACCTATGGAATTGCAAACGGCGGAGCTAAGCACACCAACTGGAATTTGGCGTCTCTCTGTTTTTCCAATTTTGGAATTATATGCTATTTGTTTTGTTTTCGTTTTGTGTATGTATCGTTTGTTTTGTATTCTTTGTGTTTTATTTGCTTTGTAATTTCGTATTTTGTTTGCTTTGTATTTTTGGGTTTATTTGCTTTATGTTTTGTTTGGGGTTGTGTCTTGTATTGTTATCACCACCGTTTTGTTGTGCATTTTTTTGTCTGTAGCTGTTATTTCAGTGTGCTGTGCTTTGTTTGCTTTGTATTTTTTTTATTTGTGTTTTGTTTGGGGTTGTGTCTTGTATTGTAATCACCACCGTTTTGTTGTACATTTTTGTGTCTGTAGCTGTTATGCCAATAAGTGCAATAATTGTGCGACATTGCTCTTAAGTAACACCTCTATTTAAATATGTAACTTGCATTTTTAAATATGGTGATGTTGTTTGTAGTTGATGCCCGCAACCCCAATTCGTGCTCATGTTTCTCTTTCCAGGGGGTCATCAAAAGACTTTACAACCGTTGGACTGAGTCGACCCTCCTGGGTTATGGAATGGAATGGAAAGCAGACATGGCTCTGCACAACAGGGTGAACGTCCTCTCTGGATCTACGCCACTATCGTTTAACAGTGGTTACAAGTAGTGTTCCTTAAACATCTATAGACTATCGATACTATCGAAGCCAAGTCGATAGTATCGGGTTTGCCGAACTATCTACTGAAACAATCGATAGTATCGGCTTTCTCAAAACTATCGATACTGTCGATGGCTTTATCCCGGACAATACTATCGATAGGCGCATTTTCAGTCGATCGTTTTAAAATCATCGACTGAAACTATCGATAGTTTCAAAACTATCGACTGAAACAAACGACTGGCACTATCGATTGTATCGATTATTTCTAAACTATCGACTGGAAGAACACCTATTGATAGTATCGCCGGGGAGAAAACTATCGATATACTATCGATAGTTTGGGAAAACTATCGATATACTATCGATAGTTGAACTATCGTTGTTTAAGGAACACTAGTTACGAGTATAGCGAAGTCGATAACATTTCTTTTGTTTTGCGCTAGCGCCAATTTCGAGGGCAAGACAAAAATTATCCCTACTTTATTTTTGAACAATAGATTTAAAAAAGGCTACAGGTTCAATATAGGCATCACTTCTCGACGTTGTTCTCAGCCTTTCCAAAACCTTTATGCTTTACAAGCTTGTAAATTCTCTTTGCATCTTGCACGTCGTGTTCCGTAGGAAAGCTATAACCGCCTAATGCATATTTGAGGGATTGAGTTTCGTAGTACAACATTGTCCCATATTGTGTGGAGAGCCCCCG
>BGPR01037206.1:0-15218 GCA_013235015.1 Araneus ventricosus
TTTGAGTGTTTTTTAACAAAAATATCTTCTAGTTCATGGAATATCGCTTATAAACTATTATAACTATTTACTACCTTCAATTTGGTGTAATTTATAATCATTTACAAAAAGAAGTTGGGAAATGTATCTTTATAGAAACTGAAATTACTGAATATATTACCAAATAACATTGAAAAATACAGAAAAGTGTTTTGCTTCTTTGTCTAGAGTATCTTGACCAAAGTACATGCTTTTCAGTGCACTAGGCCCTTACCGGTGTGCACTGTAGACACAGTCTCAATTACTATCTGTTCCCAATTTTCTCGCTTGACTATACAACTGTATTTATCCCATACTTAATGCAAAATAGTTCTTATTAAGTAATAATTTAATCTTTTAAATATCAGATTTACGATATTTTGAATGAATTGTTTTTTGTGGGATATATTGCCCCAATCGTATTTAGCAGTGGACAATATGTCCCATCGGTGATCAAATAACTACAAGATTGTTGTTACGAAGCTGTAAAGTTGTTTCCCTGACCTTCTAATCTTATGAAAAGAAAGAGTTTTACAGATGTTTTACTGGAATATTCTCAGTCGACTATACATTTGGGACATATTACCCCAAGAGATTTCCAGGAAATGAGAATCTAATGTCTCAGGTGTAAGACGTGGGACCAGAAGACTTGCGCTCAAATAGGTGTCGTAACGGCAACTCGTTAAAATCAAGTAAGCAGATAATCCACTGGATTGGTCGATGAAGTTTCAATTCATGTCTGCGAATTACACCATTAAACACTCCAGTGTTCACGACTGTGCCGTCACATCCCAGAAAAATAAGGTTGCTAAAATCATTCAATACTGCATTGGTTACATATTCATAAATCCTGAAATTGGCCCAGAAGGAAATTGTGTTCTTAGATTCGTTATTCCTGCTGTTAACTTTGGAGCACAGACTGCGTAAATCTCATTGACTGGTAAGCTTTTTCTGTCACACCGCCTCCAGTTCTCATTAACTTCTGATGATGATACAGGACAATATGACAATGGACGGCTGGGACTTTATTAAATTTCCTTCACACACGCAAGCAGTTGAGAGAATTGAGAAACTCGTCACTGAAGCTTCCAGAAAAAGAGTCGGACCGCAGAACAGGGATGGATTTATCAGAGCTCCGCTAGAATCCAGAAAACAAATGCCACAATTTGAGTCCAAAAAGACTATAAAAAATAGTGCTTTTGTAATTTTGTATGTTTAGAAGGTTGAATCAAGTTTCTATTTGCATTATAATGATATAAGTTAAACGTGTATTTATTTAAAAATTCGCCTTATATTTCCAAAATTCAGCGCCGTTGAGGCGGCAGAAGATATTAACCTATAATTCTAAAATTTTGTAAAGATGTTGTTTATAAATAGTACCTTTTAAGTACTACCACAAACCGATCAACGAAATCTGCGATTTTTCATTAATTTTTGAATTTGACCATTTTTAATCCAATTTTCTCAACTGTGTGCCCATTGAGGCGACAGAAGATATCAATTCAGAGTTATAAGATTTTGCACACTTTTTAATGATGAGAGTTCGCAACTTTTCCGCATTACCGCAAAAAGATCTAAGAAACTTCGACTTTTTCGGCCCGCCCTAATGAGTATTAAACTCACGACTATTTGTGATGAAATATTGTCATCACGATCACTACTTTCATTACAGGAAAAGAAAATGAAGAATTATTTATTATCACTTCAATTTCTTCTGTCAAAATCATTTAATCTTTTTCTCCTAAATAAAGAAGACATAAAAGAAGTGGGAGATACTAAATGAGAAAACGGGGCTATTTCTGGAATCTTTTGCGATCCACGAGTATGAATTTTATTTTATTGTTATACTCAAACAGTTTATTTCCTGAATTATAACTATAGAGTTTTAACCGAAAACCTTAGATGAAGCAGTAGTGAAATCTGCCCGCTCATTGAAACGTTCAGTGCATTTTATTCTCGAACTTTTCTTAATTCAGCTTTGTTAAGGATTTAATAAACGTTAGTAGTTAAAGTCATTATTATTGTTACTTTTCCCAATTTTAGTCAAATTGTTCAATACTAGAATGCACGCAATTTTTCAAGTCATCATAAATTTTTGATGACGCAACAAAGTTAAAAAATTCCTCTTCCTTACTTTATATTGTGATTACCTTTTCTGCCGTAATTTAAAAGACAAAATATTTTTGGCGATTTGCAAACAAATTACTAATTACTGTGACAGGCTGTACAAATGTTGCGAAATATTCAAATCTAATTTGAAGACAACAGTCATTACAGATCCAAAGATCCACGTTTCGACGCTATTATTGTTTCAAATGGACAAAATCATCTATTCAGTCAATTTTTTAAGCATAACATAAATAATGGTTATACCTTTTCATAATCAATTATTTTCTATGATTAACCCATCGGATTTTTTAATAAAAATGATCGGTTTGGATTAATCATTTCCATTAATGATTTTTAAAGAGAATCGATGTATTAATTTAATCAAAGGAGAAAAACGAGGAAAATGTAACATTTTTATCATTATAAACTAATTCATATCTTGATCACGTTTTAAGTTATGTGTATAGTTTTAACGTATTTTGAATCAAACGATTCCATTTAATGCATATTTTTAAGTTTAGCGTTTCTTAACCAAACTTCAATCCGACGAACCATTTCCTATCACATTGAAATCGATATATTCGAAAGAAAATGGCAAGTGTTGTTGTTCTGGTATAATATTTGAAGTCTGCGAAACCTGGGAAACGGAACACTGAAGCTTAACCTTTCACAAACTACCTTTTTCTCCTAAAATGTCAGACAATATTAAATTAAAATATTTGAATGGTCCATATTATTGATTGGATATTGGATCAGTTTAAATTCGAACAGAAATAGTCTTAATGTACTAATTATGCCCATTTAAAATTGTAAACAAACACAATCTCAATATTAACCATGCTAGTCTAAAATTGGATGCTTTGAATAGTTTTTACTTTACACTGTGGTGAAGCTGAAAGCTTTTCCATAATGTCTTCTCTACGTTATGCAAGTTGAATGATTTAAATGATTATTATTGATAGTCCTTCGAAATACGTACATTTTCTGCTATGAAAAATTAATCCTTTTAGCGATTAATTATTTAGATCTAGGACCTTCAAAGTCTTAAAAATTTGCTTTTAAAGTGAATAATTGAATCTTTGTTGTATTTAAAGTATTAAATCTTAATCCGAAGAAAGAAGTATGAAATCTTAAGAATATGTTAACCATGGTAATTTAAGAAATTATACACATAAAACATATAATATCTGCTTTTGAACTCAACATGAGAAAGGGTAAAATACGGCTCAGACGCTTAAAGGATTAAAAAACATTATAGAAGTGATTAAAGTTCTGAAGTTTTAGATTGTTTTTATCAGCATTTGATTTGATGCTTTTATGATTTTGTTTTGATTACTAAATTTTTGTCCAAAAACTTATTTTCCACTTTTTAGTACACTACTAAAGAGTGTAATTAAAATAATTTTATTTTTATTATTCACCAATGTAGTATTGAAAAAGACAGAACTCTGACACTCTATGCAAAATTCAACACTTAATGCATATTTCGGAAACAGAGGAAACCTTATAAAGCAACACTTCTGCTTTTAAAATAGCCTACATGCACAGAAAATGAAAGTGACTCTAGTTCCGTATCCCTAGAGTAGATTGGATATGATTTATACATGTGTAGTAAAAAAGCTTTCCGGTCTAAAATTTCATATCAGAAATTTCTGATATTCAGATTCCAGTTGAGTGCATTTCTAAAACTCTCATTCTACCCAGGAACATTTTATGACACTGTTATAAAGAAACCTTACTCTTCGATAAAACCACAAATTCTGGGAGGAAAAGATTTCCAAGGTGTCTGATTTCATAACAGAACATTTCACAAGGAATGGAACAAAAGAAAGCATCAGAATTGTCAAAATAGAGTCAGAAGTTGTAAAAGAAACGGTGTGTCTTTTCTTTTAACTGTTCCATATTATTATGGAGTCGTATCAACAGATCTGAATACAACTGCAGCTTGGTGGATGCATAATGCATAGACACTAAAAATAAATTTTAATTTGTACATGACGTAAAAATAACACTGTTATTCTTAACTTACAAGGAATACTGCTTCAGACTGGGACGTGAAGTAAACACAATTCAATAAGTCGAAATTATTTAAGAAAGTACAGGAACTATTACTTGGTTTTGAAACATTACAGGAATAAAATTTGACATTTACAAAAGTTTTTTTGTTTTGTTTTAATGATATATGATGTAATAAAATAAATTGTAAATGGTAACAGAATTCTATAAACAGGTTCGCGAAATTGTCCTTGATAATACATTAGCGTTAGCATTCTCCTGGATTCAAATACCTTATAAAATTGTTAAATAGTCCTGAGAATATTTTCAACTATACGAGACATGTCAAAGCTTTTTCTTTCCCTTTTGTTAAATCATTCTTAAGAGTAGTATAAAAAAACAAAATGATTTTTCACATGCATCCATTTTGCTTGATAGTTAACAAGATAGTTCAAAAACATTTGCTCGAAATATTTCTTGTTTTACTTTCTATTCCTTGTAACAGTTAATATTTTATTCAATATCCATTTGATAGTATTTCCCTTGGGATGCTATGGTATCATCAGTTTTTTAACCTTATCTCAAATGCACGGGTATTAATTCATATATCTGTATAAAATGAGGTATGATTATATCTGTTTGCACTATCATGCCATTATATTTGTTAATAATACAGAAATTAATATCAGTCAAAGAAAGTCAAAAAACAAAGATAAACTCTGAGGGAATCGAAAAAAAACAAAACAAGGAATCCATTCTAGTCCATTTTTTCAAGGGCCAAGGACTTTATTCGAAATGGATTCAAAATAAAAATTGGGAATTTTTCTGTAAGAAGCTTGCATTAAAACAAATATAGCTTCTCTTATCCCGAAATTTCCCAACAAAAGACAAAGGAGATATGTACATCAAAAAACATTATTTCAAAAGAAAGAGGAAAACTAAACACAAACATAAAAACGCTAATAAGACTGATGTAAAAATATCAGCCATCTGGCTTTTAAAAGTAGCCATCATAAAAATAAACCTACCCCATGCCCAAAATAAAGGAAAAAGAGGAAAAAATGTCAGCACGCTATCACAATCATACACAAACATTCTTTCAATAAAAAGAATCAGCTAATTTTAAAGAATTCGAAAAAACAAAAGAGAAGGAGAAAAAACAGGAAATTTGTAGAGATTGGGATTATATTTATTTGTATTTAACGCTCTACAAAAAGTGATTTTAGAATTCACAGTTTCAAAAATACTTCAAATCGGTTGAAGGCCGCTGTGACATTCTCGAAAATTTTCGGGTTAGAGGCCAAATGATAGATCCGATTACATTAATAATCCTCTATGTATTCGTGACTAGTACCCATTAAACCTGTGGAGGGTCAAACGCCGTCGAGTCGATATGGTGGAGATGTTAGAGGCAAGGTGCTGGCTCTGTGTCGTCCTCGACATTTCACGACTGATAACAATTACGGGGGTGGTCCTATAATAAAGGTATAGGTGGCTGGTATATAAAGTATGCAGGTGCAAAATTGGCGCGAATTTCATCACTCTACACGTTTAACAGCGTAGTAAGTTAGACTGATTGAGCTTTCGGGAAGCAAAGAAACATGGCGTGCCTAATCGCAGAATATGCAAAGTTTGAGGTTCGTGCAGTTATCGGATTTTTGCAAGCCGAAGGAGTTAATCAGAGCGAAATTCATCTCAGATTGAAGGGTGTTTATGGGCCTAACGTTTTAAGCCAAAAAGAATTCAATCTTTGGTACTAAAAATTTAAAGATGAACGAACGGATCTGAAGGATGATCCGGAGAAGAAAAGAGGCAGACCAAGAACTTCACACACGGATGACAACTGCTCAAAAGTCGAACGTTTGATTAAGGAAGATTATCTCATTAAAGTTTGAGAAATTGCTGAAGTGACTGGAAGTTGTAAGAGTTCAATTCATAAAATCATTTGAAACCTAAACTTCTACAAAGTTTCGGCTGGCTGCAAAATATTGTTCTGAAGTGCTTGACAAAGAGCAGTAATGTAAGGGATGTAATAATGTAAGGGATGTACAAACTAGTGTCACGCTGAGATAAATGTCTCATCGTTTACGGAGATTATGTCGAGAAATAAACAAAAGTATGTAGTTTTTGTGAAATGTATTAGATGTTTTCTTGAATTATAGCTGTCTGTGTAATTTAGCCTTGTACCTTTATTACTGGACCGCCCTCGCACTAGCACTGTTGTTGGAAAACAGAGAAACAACAGAGTACGCATAAAGACGCGAGAGTCCATTTATCTTCTAATAAGATGCATTTTATTTGAGTTGGGTTTAACTTCTTGATAAACATTAAAAGAAAACTACTAAATTATTATATACAAAAACACTATGTTCTAGCAGCAACATGATGAGCACTCTATTCACGCTATGTCGACACAAGTGATTACATGGTCGAATCGAATGCATATCCAGAATCCAATTCACACAACACAGAGAATCCGCAAGCATTTTATATACGCCAATACAGAAAATGACGTCATACAACTGTCCACCTTACCACACAGGAATACTCAGAAAAATATAGTTAGTTCCCTTACGGCACGACCGATCATCTCCAACAACTGTTTTTTTTTTTATTCTGCGTAGGGAAGTACTACAAATAGTTATTATTCCACCTCTTATAGCTTTTAAACGCTATAAGAGGCGGAAGTTTATCTAACTAAACTAAACTAATTCTGATGAACTTCAAGCAAAATCAAATGCGTTTGGAAATTTCTCGTATCTTATAACTTGAGGCATTATTAATTCCATGTTTTGATTTTGTTGTTGTCAGACTTGAAAAGGAATTTAAAAGATAACTTTAATTTCTCATGCTTACTTGGAATTTCAGAGCATTCATCAAACTGAAAAAAGTAGAAATGTAAATACTTTTAAATATTTATTTGACATTTAATCAAAATAATTAATTTCGTACATCTTACTTTAAATACAAGTTTTGTAAAAGAACTGAAATTGGAATATGTATTCCTAGATGAAGAATCCTTAAACTCTTCACTCTTATGAATAACGTAAAACATAAAAACGAATTAATGGAGATTAAATAAAATATTCTTCAATCTTTTTGTTGATAAAAGTATTAATATTTTATTGCATTAAAAATCATTCGAAGACTTATAGAAAACATGGGTCATAAATATTTGATAATCAAATTGAAGAATTCATTAGTATTATTATTTCGTCTTATGAAACTTTAATGAATCATGAGGGATTTTATTTTCTATTACGACTCAATAGTAATTATATTTTTGCAAGATTTCAAAAAGTAATGATTTTCTAAATGAATATAAGAAGAATTCAGATAATCATGTTTAAATTCTTCATTCATAGATATTGCAACAATGTAATTACATAATTCGGAGATAAAGGTGAAATAATCCTTTTTTTGCAGCTTCACAACATGCGGAATTATTCACTTTGTTGAAATCCTTATCTTCATGTCGTTACTATATTAAAAGTTAAATGATCTATCTCATCAGTACATTACTGGACTATATCAAAGTTGATAGGAAGAATTACTATGAAATTAAGTAATAAGGAATTGATATATTAAACAGATCAGCTTCAAAACACAGCACAATCTCATAAAAAATAAACAGTTTTTTCCGTCAACACATACAGGGTGTCCAACAAAGGACTCCCTCATTTTAAAATTAAATAACTCGGCAACGGAGATCGATAGAAGAACGAAACCAGTGATATGCTTAGTCTGAAAGCCGTAAAAATCTGATACAAAAGTTTCAAAATTAGTTATAAATGTTGCCGACAGGTGGCGCTGTACGTTGTAATCACAGTTCAGATTTCGAGAAGAAAGCTATAAACTGTCATTTGCAAGTAATCGTTGCAATCACATCACAATCGATTCAAATTAGGCATTTTTCGTGCTTGCCAAGGACAGTTTATAGATTTCTTATCGGATTCTGAATAGCTATTACAACCTGCAACGCCACCTGTCGGCAACATTTATAACTAATTTTGAAACTTTTGTATCAGATTTTTACGGCTTTCAGACTAAGCATATCACTGGTTTCGTTCTTCTATCGATCTCCGTTGCCGAGTTATTTAATTTTAAAATGAGGGAGTCCTTTGTTGGACACCCTGTATAATCCTATAAAAAAGTTATGAAATTCACAAGAAAGATAATATATTGATATATTTAGGTTTGGTACCAGCTTCAAAAAACACTGAATTCTAAATTTCAAGTATAAATCTTTATTCAAACATTCAAAACATTTCAGTACGTTGACGAAGATACATGAGATAGACTAAACACGCTTGCGATGATGTCATGTTTGATCACTAAACCTATCGTAAATTAGAAGAACAGTCTGACATGAGATAATATTCAGGTTTTTATTTTGCATGATAATGTTCATAACATATTAGTGTTAATGTTAGTACACTTTCTGTAATGTGCGAGATGTAATCGTGCTCGGTACGCACAGAAAGCAACGCTCTATAGGATCCCATTTCTTGGGTTGTAGGTGCACATTAAACTTAATTTTGATTAATTAAAGATTAATCGAAATTCTAAAGTTTCTCTTCAATAACTTTGAAGCATATTATCATACAGGTTCTCACTGATACGAATTTTATGACCGTGCATTTTCTTATATAATTTTAATAAATTTACAAAATTATTATTTTTAAATAAAATTTGCAATTTTTTTTATATTTATAATGGAATTTAAAGCAATCCTGAAATTTTTCACTCCTGTGCTTTCGCCAATGTTAAAGTTATGATAAAAATTCTTTCGTTGGATATTAATTCCAAATCAGAATTTTCACTATCGCTTTCATTAACACGCTAATGTTTTCAGGCGAGAATTCTTTCTACAAATTGCGTGATGTAAAAATCTTTACCTATAGAACACATCTGCTGCTGCAATGAAGGCACACGAAACAATGCTAAAGTATTGCCATACTACGATATTTTGAACTTGAGTTTTGAAATTTAAGACGATTTTTTTTGTCTAAGTATTATTATTTCTAAACTACATTGCGATTTCCTTTTTTTAACTTAGCCCATTATAGAAAACAATATAACTAAATACATTTAATTATTATATTTAGAGAAAATTTATAATAATCATTCATATTCGTTTGCTGACGCCTCTACATAGGTAAGATGAAATGGAATTTTAAGTATGTTATTCCAACTTTAAACAGCTAAATTTTTTACTATACTACTTTATTCGGATCCTGTTATGTTTCTCGCATGATGTTACTTTATTGTGTTGTTATGTCTTTCTTATCATAAATTAGGAACGACGTAGAGAAGTATACATTTGAATTCAAAGTAATGAAATTTAACAAAGGAGGAGATGAAATCTAATCGAATAAAATTATCCTATTTAGTCATAAATGGTAAAGCAATTTTAAATCTAAAGGAAACCTATCTGAAACATTATCAATTAAGAACACAATCGCTTAATTTTTTTCTAAACAAGACGGAGTATATTAAAAACCCTGTTTTTTTCAAAAAGATTTTTTAAAGAATCTCAAAGATAACCATTTCCCTTTTAATATTCACGACATTAAAAATCTTATCCTTGAAAGCAGTCTGGAATGTAAAATTTCACTTTTCGTTGAGGCATAGAAGGAAACTAAGGGCTTTTTTATTAATTTGTCTAAATGATTTGATTCCCTATCCTTACTGTTTTGCTTTCCTTTTTCTTCTTCGAATACAGATGGCGCCATGGTTCTAGTCTTTCTTCACAAAGAAAAAAGGGGAATTACTTATTTAGGCGGGAAGTTCGCGTTGGTTTGTAATAGAGGACATTTTTTTATCTCTTCTAAGCGTGGGGTAAGTTTATTTTTATGAAGGTTGTTATTCAGCCAGATGGCTAATATTTTTATTTCAATCTTATTAGCGTTTTCATGTTTGTGTTTGGTTTTCCTTTTTCTTTTAAAATAATGATTATTAGATGGTATTGATCTCCTTTGTCTTTTGCTGGGAAATTTCGGGCTGAGAGAAACTACTTCTGGCGTAATGCAAGCTTCTTGCAGAAAAATTTCCCAAATATTTTGAATCCATTTTGAATTTAGTCCTCAGTCCTTGACAAAGCGAACTAGAATGGATTCCTTGTTTGTTTAATTCGATTCTCTCAGAGTATTTTTCTGAGCTTTTTTGCTTTCTTTGAATGATTTTGATTTCCATATATTAAAAACCCATCACTCTTATTTATTTTTAATTAATTACAAAATAATCTTAAAGATATTTTTTGAGACTTTAACGTAGGATATGTAGTAGAAAACTTTCAATTTCCATTTATAAAAGCGGGAATCAAAAATTGCAGCTGTCATTTTTGTCATAGACAAGATCTCGTAGTTTGTATTTTATCTTGGATTTGAAAAGTTTCTTAGCCGTCTGTATCTGAAATACAACAATGCCCTCAACGGGTTGATGGGAAAATCGTCTTCGGGAAGACAAGGACTCGATTCTCGCAGTGATGGAGGCAAGGCGAACTTTAAATACAGTGGCATTTAGATGCTAATGTAGAAACACGCAATAAATTTCACGCAATTAAACTTCTAGTGGTTATTTAGTTGCGCGCAAATAAACTTATTTATGGTTTAATGAATGTTCTGGAATGCAAGATAATTTTTTTTGGTTATCGATCAATATGATTTTTAGATTGCACTTTCTTGTTTCAGGACTTTACGCCGAGAGCCACGGTTTTGTACAGAACATGATGTACGACGCTCATTTCGGTGACTTCTTCCTGATGGCTCCTAACGACACAGCCTCAGTGTCGCACTGGTGGGACAGTGCGGAACCCTTGTGGATCACGGCGGAAAAGAAAGGACTGCGCAGTGCGCTCTACTGGTGGGATGGATGTCAGGTAACAGGCACCGTAAAATATTTTCCTCGTAACTACATCTTTTTTTAAGGTATCAAAGACTGCGTTTAATTTCCTTTCATATAGTCATTGTATGCCTTTTAGATTCGATTTAGCTTATAGATATTGGAAAATATGCAAAGTTTCTCTTGTAGGGCTCATTTATTTATAATTTTTGAAATTAAACGTTGTATTTTTGTGATAAGTTTGATTTCCGCGAGTTATTTAAGTCATATATTTCAAACCTCAAAATTTCTTTTTAGAAATGTTATAAGTTCCTATTCAAGGGTGGCTGTTAATTTTTATTGGTTAGATAAATATGGATATTTTGCGTGTGTGACTAATTGAGAAGCCGCAAAAACTTTTTGCTCATTTGTCTGTCTTTGGGCGGAATGATATATACATCTGAAATTAAAACTGTTCCGTAATAAAAATAGACGTCTTTTATGCTGTTACACAGAAGATTTTATGGATGTAGGTGATAATAGGAATAATTTTTCAAGAAAGTTACAATGACGTTACATAATTTTAACTTTATTTTCCTCACTGTATTTTCAATAAAATTACCTGCTTCCTCTTTTCAGTTAAAAATGTATTAGCATAATTTATTTTCTATGGAATACAGACAAAAAGTTTGGCTAAATTTCATAATCTTATAACTGTTACTCTTCTAACCATAAGATAGCTCGCTGAGGAAACCCGGTCATATCCTAAGGGTAGACCAATCTTAGGGACGCTACTGCTGCTTATTCCAGTACGCTGATCATATTTCGCAAGCAGAAGATCTATAAATCTATGAAAATTATTAAGAATAGATTTTATGTCTTATCAGCTCTAGACCTCTGGGTTTGTTTCTAAACAAATCCTTTTCATCAGCGAAATTTATGCTTTACAGGTTACATTAAGTGAACACTTGTTCGCTTAATGTTCTTGCAGGTTACATTAAGTGAACATTTGTTCACTTAATGTAACCTGAAAGAAACTGAACATATTTACATGAATTAATTCATTCATCCATTTCCCATTTTGCATCTCGTTACTACTTTTTCTTTGTTTGATTTTACTTCGAGGAGCATCAAATCTGTTTGAAGATAAATAATTCATCAAATTTGAAAATCAAAATTAAAAATTATTCTTCAAATTTGAGTATGAAAGCAAAAAAAAAATTTGAATACGTTTTTTCCGGAAATTAACAAATCATTTGGTTAAAATAATAAAGCATCAAGAACTTCCAATATTGATAAATTATATTTTGTCACGTGGTATATGTAAACAATGCAGTATAGATCCCCTGGTTTCAAAAAGAAATTGTGTATCTTGCTTTATCATGCCATCAAAAGCTTTTTAGGCATTATTGTCTGCTTATAAATAGGAAATTGTCTGAAAGATAACTTCTTTTGCTTGTAAATTCCGCATTAAATAAATAACCCTAATTTATCTTTAAACTACTTGATGTCTTATAAAAGTTTTGTATATGAAAGCATTCTTAAGAGGAATTAATAAGAGGTTTTGCCTCTTTCTATAAGTTGAACATATGTTTGCATTGTTATTTTTAGAAAAATATTTTATGTATTGCTTTACGCAAATAATAGTAGTGTCATGTAACAAAGCTTTTAAATGTGAAATGAATGACTCGCATATGTTTAACAGTTTAATATTGAGAGCTCTTAAGAATCCTGAGTATTTTTTTTCGCTGTGAATCATTCCGTTAAATGCTAGATTTAAAGTAAATATACAAATTATATAAGTACAAATTTAAAATATTAATTTATTTATTGTTTATTTCCTATTCTTCTCTAGGAATTTAATCAAAGTTGTACCTTTCAAACAGCCAATTTTATTCTTCCTATGTAATTCTTCCCAAAAAATAAGGCAGTATATTTTTTCACATAATAAGCACATGATATTTTTCAAGCATAAACTATTGTTATTATTTATGAAGAAAATTTTTACAGACATTCTTTTGTAATTAAAAATAAATTAAGTAGAGATTTGTCGATGACGACGTTTTACTTTTATCACAATAAATGTTAAATTCATTAACTTACATAGCATTATTTTTCATGAGTATTGTAAACTACAGAGATTAGATTACCCACGATCACCGTAAAATCATTCTGAAACAGACATAAAAATATGATATAAAATGAACCAATGATGGTGCAGTTGGAATAATATTTTTAGCAATTTTTTTTATTTTAATTATATCTTAAAAATCTGAATCCTATCTGATATAAAAAACAGCCTATAAGCTTTTTATTGCACCAGTCTTTGTCCCCTTTGCGTGGCATTTGGGGACAATTTTATTGTCGTTTGATTCGCTAGACCAGGGATGGCGAACCAATGGCACGCGTGCCATTGATGGCACGCGACACAATATTTTGGGCACGGCACCGATCACAAAGTTCACTATGAAGCATTGACAGTACTATTTGACGGCACGTCTATGACCTCATTAAACATTTTTTTAGAAAAAATGGAACGTTGATACATAAAGGTTCGCCACCCCTGCGCTAGACCCTCACAGTCACAGTAAAATAAAAGCAAATTGCTTATTTGTAACAGCGAGTGAGCCCTTATACCCTTTAAGGTAGGTAATGGGGGCCAAAGAGAGTTAAATAAAGAAACACAATGAGTAAATTATCATTTCAGGTCAATGCTTTTATGTTAAGAGTACGGATGCAAACTTCTCTTTCAACACAGACTTTAAAGAGTAAAATGTTGCTTAGCGACTTCGCTATCAAGCCAATATCGCCTCTAAGAAGAATGGACCGTTAACTAACAGTGTGCATAGCAAGACAACAACATATCGAGACAAACTACAGCAAATTAAATCAACCGTTGCTAAGCAACGTTTATATAAGCCTGATTTAAATAAATCGGAGATAGAAATTCTTAGAAGTAGAAAAATATCTTTTGAACTTTAAATATTTGTCACTTTTTTCAAACAAATTATGGTTCCATGGTGAACATCGGTTGGTCAGCTTACTAAATAAGAAAATAAACAGATTTGATACTAGATATGCTGTTACTCTAAACTCCACATGTGTACTTTTATTCTTTCACTGTGCAATCTTTTCATCTGTTTTTTGCTTTTCCCCGCAGGTCGAAATACGCGGCAGGAAACCAACATTTTGTCGTAAATACAAATACGTTGGGTATGCATGGCCGACAGTTAACGAGGACACTCGGGATGCTTTACTGACTGCTTTACAATTGCTGGAGAATAACGAAATACAATTAGTGCAAATATATTATGAACCTGTTGATTTCTACGGTAAGAGACTTGATTGATTTACTTATTACCAGACGTTTTCAGTTGCAAAAACGAAACACAGAATTTTCTTGCATTTATAACTCATAAATGCCCTACATTTATTCGGAAGCATAAAATACTGCATATGTCATTAGAATTAAAGATTATTGAAAGCATTACCATTCATTTCATATTCACGATATGTTTCATTCAGTTCATGTTTTATTTGATTTTCGGAAACAAAAATATATGCATCTAAAATTATGCTGTTATAACCACGTTCTACGTAGATGCAAATAATACCTGCAGTATTGGGAAATGGGATTTGAAAAATCTGTACTAATTACGAATATAGTAGAATTTTTAAATAGTTGTGTCATATGAAAAGATTTTACGGCATGTATTTATTTCCCTGTGTTGTATCTTCTTATATTTATTATGAGTCATATTCAAGAAAAGACTACAGTTATTATTTTAGTTAGTTTCAATATCCATTTCACATTTACCATTTATTAAAAAATCAGTGTATAAATTTTACCAAAAACTAGTTTTATTCAAAATTATGGAAATGATTTTCTATAACCTATCATCAAGCATAGTATTGGAAGTAAAGATACAGACTCTCAAAAGCTCGCCCCTAAGGGGCCGTTCAAATATTACGTAAGCACCCAAGGGAGGGGAGGGGGAGTATGAGTGATGCTTACGTAAGACATTCAAATCACTTTATTTCCGAAAATCTCTTGTAACTTGCACAAATAATTTAATTTAAAAAAATTAAATTTGAAAAAAAAGTTAAATTTGGCAAAAGAAAATTAAACTTGATTTTTGTAAGCTTAAACTTGAAATTGTAAGTAAATTAAACTTACATTTTTTTTTCCATTTTAAGCCGAGTTAGAGTTTTTTATTTGAATTAAGTCCTAAAATTTTTTAAATTAGATTATTACTGTTATACGTTTTGTAAAA
>BGPR01037207.1:0-15217 GCA_013235015.1 Araneus ventricosus
CTGATACTTCGTTCAGTTACGTATTGCTCTCGGCGAAAGGGTCTATTCTGGTACCCCCCAAGTCTCTTCGCTTTGTTCCCTCTGTGGAAGAAAAGATTAGTTCGAGCAGAAATAGTTCAGTTTTTCTGTCTCGGCTCTAGAGGGATGCCTAGCGCGGAATATAGAAGACAGGAGGGTACAGGGCCCTTAAAGAGTCAGAGATACATCAGAGTCAGGGCCGCCTTATCAAATTTAAGTGCCTGGTACAAATAATTTGAATCACCGTCAGAACCATAACTAGGAATTTCAGCGCTATTGTCAGAATGAATGTATCTAACTAGCATAATAAATGACTAAAGTCACCGTGATTAAAGTATTTCTTGATTAAAGCCTCATAATTCTGCGAATCGGCGCCTTTCAAAATAATAGGATTTTTTGCAAGCCAATTTCCGCGACCGCAGACCCTCTACATGATTCGTTTTATGTTGCATTACATAAAAGAAATGACTTTTCAATTCTCTTCTAAATATTTACAAAATATAATAGTCATTTAAATTAATATAATAAAACACATATGTAAACTTTGTATTTCATTTTTTACAATCTAAAATAATTTGTTAATTGAGACAATATGCATTTTAATTTATAGTATAACACAGGGACTTTTTCCCTCGAGTACCCCTTGATAAGTCTTTTTTATTTTCGCGTACCCCCCCGCTGCCCACATCCACCTTCAATTATCCTCCTATACAAAGAAGTTTTTTATCAATAATATTAAGACCTAAGTAATCTTAAGAGTCAAATGACTGGAATTTATAACATGAGCAGGACTTATTTTTGATTTTACGTTTAATCCCATTTTTTTACAATACTATCAGTTCTGCGTCAAAACAACATTTTAATGTATTTTCTTGTGTCCATGGCATTACCGCTTTGGAGTTCATACCTACCCCCAATTGGTCCTCCGCGAACCCCCGATCCTGAAATCGATAGCTGTCCAGTTACAAGTCCTCGTATATTTTTTATTTTTTAATATATTTAAATAAAAGTATTATTAGTACAACTTTTTTGGTTAAGAAATTAAAATAAGATCGATGTGGCAATTTTTAGGTGCCTTTGGATCAAAAGCGCCCCTGGGATACTGACCAATGGATAAAACAGGCTGTCCAGGTATTGGACTCAGAAATCGAGAGGTGTGTGTTATCGCAGGGTTGAGCCGCCCACCCGCCTTATGTTAGGGTGACTCTCTGGGCAGCTCTGGAGGTACAAGGGGAATGTGGTTTCAAGTCCTAAGACCAAGATCACAACCACCGGTGGTTGTGCTATGCCAACTCTTTCGACTTGACGCTCGCCTGAAGAAACCCGTGAATAGTCGTGGCATTCTGGGTTACATAGTCGATTCAATTTTTTTTTAAACCACATTGGGGAGTGGGAAATGACACCTTTTGGAAAATATACGGGAAAGTTTAGGGGAGACCACTCCCATGGTTTAGGATTGGTCTTAGTTGAAAATTTTCCGGATTCGTCGGGTTGAAATAAAATGTCACGTATTATCCGTTTTACTTGTTAGTAGGTTGATCGCTTAAGAAGTAAGCAGGAAAAGATTAACAGGTTTCATTTTTTTAAGTGGGTTCTGTGAGAAATTCTGCTTTCCTACTTTTATTAAAAAAATATATTGGGTTCATTATTTAACATAAATTTATTGACTTGTGTCAGTTAGTTAATATGCGATATTAGAGGAGGTTGCCAAAATTTCAACCGGGCGCTTAGATTAGACATGTATCATAGCTTCAATTCTCTCTTAAGTATTTGGACCTTAAAACAGGCAAATTAAGTTGTAACGATGGAACCATTGTACGAAATCATTTTAGGAGAAAGCCTGCACGGTTGACGGTTAGAAATTAAATATTTCAACGTCCAAAGCATTTACGCCTTTTTTAAAGTAGTAAAATATGCCGCCACGCTATGGACTAAAATTTAATTATAATTAATCGTTTAACTGATAATTACGTTCTAAATATTAAAATTTGGCTTTGTCATCAAAGACAACTATATCCCATTTAGAGATCAAATCCATTTATAATTCAAATCATACAAACATAAAACTAGTGAAGTTAAAATGAAACTTGTAATGAACAGTTATTTAATCAGCAAAAGATTGTTCTGCGTTGCGAGCAGCAGTTACTTGACGCTGCAAATTCGAGAAATTTAACTTAAATGAATAATTATTTCAATCAATAAGGATCTTAATGTTGCGAGCAGCAGTTACTTGACACGCTGCAAATTCGAAATTTAACTTGGCAATGAATAGTTATTTCAATCAGCAAAAAGATTGATCTTAACGTTGCGAGCAACCGTCAGTTACTACGCGCTGCAAATTCGAAATTTAACTTATAATGAATAATTATTTCAATTAGCAAAAGAATTGATCTTAACGTTGCGAGCGGCAGTTACTTACTTGACGCGCTGCAAATTTCAAGAATTTAACTTGTAATGAATAGTTATTTCAATCAGCAAAAGATTTGTTCTTAACATTTGCGGCAGCAGTTACTTTACGCGCTACAAATTCGAAATTTAACTTGAAAATGAATAGTATATGAAAGCATGAATATGGTTATTTCAGTAGCAAAAAAATTGTTCTTAACGTTGCGAGCAGCAGTTATGACGTGCTGCAAATTCTAGAATTTAACTTGGCACAGGTCATTTTACGTAATCACGTGAGCATGTATTGACACCACTGCTCCCACATTACAGTCTGAAAAACTTGATTTAGTGTCGAAGAAGGTTGTTTGTTCTGCTGTGTTCGATTCCATGCATTGAGTATCGTATTTCTTGTTTGCAAGACACCAATATTCTTTGTTTTCCCCAGCTGGTAATGCTATATTAGGTCTCTAAATGGGTATTGCTTCTATATAGATACTAGATAGATCGATGTTGTGAAAAAACGCACTTACGGAACGAGTATTTCCTGGACATTATTGATGATTGTTTACCGATCTGTGATGGCCATTTGTTGTTCCATCAGAAAGCTTCTGTTGCCGCACTACAAGAAAAAAAACATAAATGAACACTGTCGGCATAATATCTTTTCTACAGATTCATTTACAGAAACAATGAAGTAAAGAAAAAAGGCAAGAAATTATCTTTAAAATGAAATAATTTAACAGACAGAATTATTAGAAATGAATAATTTTAAGTTAAAAATGTTATTCCGATTCAATAATTGAGAAGAGAAAATCAGTGTTTACCTTATCCTTATAAACATATGGCAAAGAAACGCAAGATTATAAGAAAAAGACAATTTTAAACTTAGAAAAATATTTTAAATCAATAACTGAAAAGAGGAAAATTTGCGTTTCCCTCATCCATATAAACATAAGTCGTTTGAAGTGAAACTTCTATTGCAGAAACATTTCTATAAATATGAAACAATTTTAGATTTTTACCAATTTTATCTCGGATCTTGTTATTTTTGACGTGCCTTTAGCAATGCTCTCTAATTCTTTCTGCTGATATTTCCAGCATTTTCAGTCATTCCACAGCATTTATATTAATTCATGGATACATAGAAATTTAACTCTAAACTTACAATAAATTAAGCATGAAAAACTATTGATTTACTACGCTGATGAGTAAATGTTATGTCAGAAACTTATACATATATGATTCCCTTTCACATAGTAGTGTATCGAAAGGGGGGCCAAGGGGGTATTCATGCCCCAGGTGCCAGTTTTAGGGGGCGCCAATGAAGTCAAAACTTCACTGCGTTTATGTCATTTTTAGATCAAAATTTGATGAGGGAGGTAAAAATAATACCATGCTCCTAGCTCCATTAAGCCTGTGATAAAGACAGGGATTTTAAAAAATCGTATTCTTTTCCGGACGCCTCTTACCCTTTGTAAAGTCCTGCAGCTAAGTTTTAGTTAGACATTCACAGTTAAATTAAATCTTTATATATAAAAGGCAAATACCATGACTCACTCATCACGAAATCTCCCAAACCACTGGCAATATGAACTTGAAATTTGGCAGGCGGTTGTTCCTCGGGGAGTGGGTTCTCACTAAGAAAGGATTTTTCGAAATTTTAATTAGAATTTAAATTATTTAAAAATTACTTTAAATTTAACGTTTTTCCGGAATAACTTCGGATCCTATTATCGCATAAACACCATTTTTACATCATCTTAAAAATTAAAAAATAGCTTTTCAATGACACCGATCTTATTTCCATGCGATATTCTCTTCAATTTTAATTAATGATTCAAAATGTTTTAAAACATGAATTGCAACAATGTTTTGCTTGTTGTAAATAAAATCAAACCATCTCATTATTTCAGCAAATCTTCGCTTTTGCAATTGTTACGTTGTGATAGTATGATTTTTTTTCTTGGGAAATTAACTACAAAGCAGAATTTTCTCTTTAAAATTCATTGCATTGCTGAAATATTTTATCGCACCTGATTCAAAGTAATATTTTTATAAAGCGTGGCAGCAGATATTTGATTTCAGGTTTGTTTGTTTTTATTGTATGTGAGGTACACTGAAATGATTTTTGTCCTTTATTCGAGCATTTAATCTCATGTTTTCCTGCCATTTTAAAATTATGAGGCATGAAAACGCTTTCAAATTTTTGTATATTGCAATATAGGTAATTTTTTATTAAAATTTTGGTTAGACTTAAGAGTACAGTACTGCCGCCAAACTTGAATTTCCTCAAGTGATAACTTCTTCAAATTAATATTAGAAACTATGAATTACAAAAAAGCAGTAGTGTTCAGAAAAACTAACTAATTTTTAAATTTTATTGTCTACTTCCTATACTCCCGGGTCTTTCAGATGTCTAAGAATTTTTTGCCGCCTCACTTTTTGTACACACTGGTTCACATGGGCGTGCAACATGTTCGGCTTTCGCGACCATATTCAACTTTAATCAATCTACCGATGAGTGATGGATGAATTGAGTGAAAGTCATTTGAAACTCAGTTTGTAAGTTTCGTTAGCTGCGATGCATCATACAGAATTGTATCGCTGGCATTTTAAAATTTACGTCTTTAAATATTTTATTATCTGTCAAATAAAATAAAATATTCGGTTTTTTGTTCATCTTTCCTGAGTTATACCGGCTGAATCTGCGACGGGTAATGCTATAGTTAATATAAAATACAAAAGTGAAAAAAATGACGATTTAAAAGGGCGAACTAGCTGGTCGCCGAAGGCGGCTAGTATCTAAACAAATTTATTAAGATATATACATCTGGATTAAATTTACAAGAATAAGAGCAAATCTTTCTAGGTTAAATAAATACTAATACAAGGTAAAGCCTGGCGGTGCGTCTCATTCACTGATACGATATAAAGACAGCGAGTTTCGTTGGAAATCTCCGGTTAGGACCTCGGATTCATTCAGCGAGCACAGTCTGGCTCTCAGAGTGATCTCTCTCTTTAGTTGTTCAGTTCCGACCGTATATATCAGCAGTCAAGAATTAAGCCCATTGCGTTCCCACGGGAACACACTTGTCTGAACAAAAACACTGTTCAGGAATATTTGAACATTCCATGCAAGAGGCAAGAAAGAAGACACCTAAAAAGCACAGCACCGAACACAATAGCCTTGTTATGAATGGTAGTAGCCCGTCAGCTGAGGAGTAAACCTGAAAGTGACCGGTGTCGTTGAATGCCAAACATCTATTCTCACCGCAAGGTCTGAGGGAGGGGTCATCCGCCACACCTTGCTACGGCACTAACCATGGTGGCAAAACTTAACAAGTTTATGTCACTTTTCAAAGACAAATATGAGGGACGGAAAAATACCATGCCCTGGACGTCATTTACTCAAGCTAAGTCTCTGATGATTTGGGGAGAGAAAAAAATCATATTTTGACCCGGGTGCCACTTATCGTCGTTACGCCATTGCTATCTCAACCCTTTGATGCTATTGCTTTTGACACAATTGCGTCAAAATTAACTGGCCTATATGCTCTACTCATGCCCCTTTATTTTTACTGTATACTGTTACAAAAATCGTCCTATGCGTGCGGTGGGAACAGTCCAACAAGCAGGGTAATGAAGAATGATGCTTTATTCTCAAATATTAGAAAGAAACGAAGCACAGGTGACAGAAAAAATAGGTTTTGTACAGATTAGCAACACAAACAGTCAACAATTCACTAATAATAACAGTAACAGGACGTTCAGATTCAGCAACACAAACAGTCAGCAAATCACTAATAATGACAGTAACAGCACTTTGAATAGCGCTCAGTTCACCGGCTTTCCAGCTTGCACTGCAGACCAAACGTCAAAGTAATTCCTCCTTTCGGTGGCCTCAGCATATGTACCCTTGTTCGACTGGTCGTGACGGCACATGGAATTATCTAGCACATTCAAGCGTTTCTCCTTCTCTTCTAATAGAGATATCGAGAAAATGATCGCATTTTCTGGAATCTTCGATTTGTCGTTAAGTCTCCAAAATGGTCGCCAAGGTCAGGGGTCCAGGCCTGGACGCTGCCGGTTATTCCATACTAACCCCTGTAAAATTCTCTTCCCAACCATATGACTAGCGAGGCAGGAAAGCGGCATTACATTTTTGTAACAATACTTTCCCAACTTTATTAGAGTTTCTCTTCAATTTCTGTCACAATTCTCCCTTACCCTTAGCTCTCACTACAGAACTTTCACTTCGAAAAATATATACATAGATAAATAAAACGAATAAATTAAGATAAGGAAAAAATATAAGCTTGCTTCTTCATTGGCGAGCGCAAGCATCATTTTATAGTGACCAGGATAACCCACAAATCTGGAAATAAATAAAAGGTCAGAGGATTTTATCCGGAGTCCTGGAGATTTTCTCCAATTAACAAGCGCATAGTTCTTAAAGTATTCTTCAACAACTGCTTATTTTGCTTCAAAAAGATGAAATATTTCCATTTTGTATCTCAAATTAATATTAACCCCTTAATAGTGTAGTATTCTGTACCGTATGACCCCTTTCTGTTATGGAAATGTTCTGTAGTATTGTTTCAACTGTGAGCCAAAAGAACACGTTGGTATTATGGGCCATTATTATATCGAATGATAGCGTCGATGAATGACTTAATTTTATATTATAAATGCAGAAACGTCATAATTCGATAAACGAACTGAATTCAGGATACACTGGTAAGGGGTTTAAATATTATTTTCCCAACTAAATATATTTCATTAATTATAATTATATTATAAACTAGCCGGGAATATTATTTCAATTGAATCTTGCATCCTTTTATATTCATGGTTCTCTTAATAACGTAATTTTAAACTTCAGATTGTGGTAGATATTTAACCCATGTTCTATTAGTGACCTTGGACCTCGTCTGTGCATTGTGTACATAAATGTTCCTAATAGAGTCAAATAACTGACCATGTCATGTAACCTCTAATTACATGTTGTCGGCACTATCTTCACTTTCTCATTCCTCTTGTAAAATATGCATTTGATTTCAACATTAAAATGACGCAGCACATTTTATGACCAGCTGTATGTTAGCTGGATTAAAACATGCTGAGAAAATAATAAATGTTAAATTTTATGTAGGGATGACGAATATTTGACGAACTGTTATTTTCTAAACAATATCAAAAAAATTCCAAATACCATTGATGAATACTTTCGTCCAAAAAGTGTGACTCAATCATTTGTAATTAAATGTACATAAAGTGTTATAATTTTTTTAAATTTCAATTCTTTTTAATACAATTTTGCAAAATTTTAGTTTTTAGTTCTCTATACAGCCAACAGATGGCGCCATGAAAAGTTACTTTAAAAGCTGTCACGAATATAGGAACCTTCACCACACAACCACCGCTTTCTCCTGTGTCAGAATTATATTGGTATATAATTCTGAAAATGATCGATATCAGATTTTTATAAGCATTATCAATGTACTGCCCTTTTTACTTTCTCGTATACGAAGTATACAAAGAGAAAGTATTGTAATCGTCAAAAAATTCGAACTCGAGATTTTGACGAATCTCCACGTTTTAGACCTCCCTGATTCCGAAAAACACAATTTTGGAATTATGTCTGTCTGTGTGTGTGTCTGTGTGTGTGTCTGTGAACACGATAACTCGAAAACTATTAGAGCTACGGGGATGAAATTTGGCATGTGGTCTTTAAACATAATTTGTAGGTTTCTATCAAATTTTGGACAAAATCCGTCAACGGGAAGTCTGTCTGTCTGTATGTTCGGGGTCATGCGAACGCTATAACTCAAAAACTTGAAAAGCCAGATGGATAAAATTTTATACACAGTTTTATCGTCATGAATGTAGGTCCGTATAAAATTTTGGGCCAAATCCGTCAAAGGGTTGACTGTCTGTCGGTCTGTATAATCGCATACTTGTTCAGTTTTGAAACTAACTCCCTGCGCATTCCTGCTAGTGGCAATGCCTGTGCAAGGAAGGGACGCTCCGAAACTTGGCAGTTTGCCAAAAACAAATTCTGGAGTGATTTTGTAAGGAAGCAAACATTTAGGGAGTCTCGCCAGGTCCTGTTGCGCAAAAGAATGAGCAGAGGATTTGAATTTGTTTTGATCCTTCAAACCACGCGTGGTTCCAACTTTGGTTTACTTGCGACGGAAGTTTATTTGACGTCTTTTATTATTCTAGTTTTCTCTACATGTGTTAGGAGTATACGAGAAAGTTTAGGGGAGACCACTCCCGCTGGTTTCCGTTGTATTAAATCAACATTCGGAAAATTATGTTATCTTGCAACTTGCAGTCCCCTTGAAACTTATTTTAACCATATTCTTTTATTCATTCCCTCCTCTTAATTGCCAGTTTAACACATTGTTGAATTGGTTGATATAATTATTTCGATGAAACAAACGACAGAAAAAAGTCCCATTTGCAGTTGTTTCTTCTTTTTCTTTTTACTTTCTCGTATACGAAGTATACAAAGGGAAAGTATTGTAATCGTCAAAAAATTCGAACTCGAGATTTTGACGGATCTCCACGTTTTAGACCTCCCTGAGTCCGAAAAACACAATTTGGGAATTATGTCTGTCTGTGAACATGATAACTCGAAAACTATTAGATCTATGGGGATGAAATTTGGTATGTTGTCTTTAAACCTAATTTGTAAGGTTCTATCAAATTTTGGACAAAATCTGTCAACGGGAAGTCTGTCTGTCTGTATGTTCGAAGTCATGTGAGCACTATAACTCAAAAACTTGAATAGCTAGATGGATAAAATTTGGTACACAGTTTTATCGTCATGAATGTAGGTCCGTATAAAATTTTGGGCCAAATCCGTCAAAGGGTTGACTTTGCATATTTGATTTCTTCGCCATTGTACGACGTGAAAGAAGGCACTGCTGTTCCGGTTTCCCGTAATAGTTCTGTCTTGGCTCACTGCCAAATACTTCTCGAATAAAAGTAAATTATTTATGGAGTGTTTTCTTTTTATTTTTCTTTCACGCCGAAACATTTTCTCAATAAGAGTTGCATATTTGATTTGCGGTTAGTTTTATTTTGTATATTTCGTAATGCATTTTTTTCCGAGTGGATTTTGCATTATTTTTACTCTGACAGAACGAAAGTAGTTGTTAAAAGTAAAGTTATAAAGTAAAAAACCAAAATTAGTGTCAATTGATTCATCAGTTCTGTTCTTCATGCTTTTTGAATTTCTTAAGCACTCTGCCAATGTGCATGATATTTTCAACTACAACTATCGTTAGTAAATTTGTAACAATCAGATCGGAGATATTGCTGCCAAGCTAAAAGGTGCTTAGATGTGTGCAAATCTTTTAGTAACTTACATTAGATAATTGAAATTTGGTATGTGGTCTTCTAATCTTAATTGTAGAATTCCCTGTGTCCAATTCCCGTTTCAATCGGTAGAAAAAATGGCGTTCAATTGGCATATTTGGTTTTCTTTGTCATACTATGACACAAAAGAATGTCGCTACACAGTTGGCGCTGTTTCTGCTGTTTGGCTTATTTTTTCTCCACCTGTTGTCAGAGTGTTCACGAGAAAGTTTAGGGGAGACCACTCCCGCTGATTTTATTTATTAATTTTTTTTATTTCCTTCGAATGCAACTATATTAACAACCCCTTTAAGAATATTTTCAGTATTTTATTAATTATGAAATAAGTGTTTCTTTCGACTTCAAAATGTATCGTTATGAAGACTGAATGCCAAATATAAATTCTGACCACCATTTATGACTTTGAAAATGCATTTTGTATCATTGCGATATCTGAGTGTTGTCATTCATTCTCCAGGGTAGATAAATTTTCGTTTAAATTCTGTCACTCTTAAACAGTCTTTTATTTATTTTCATGCTTTATTTGAAATTCCGTCATCAAATATATAATAAAAAGCTTGTTACTTTAATACAGACTGTTTTTATATAAAATATCAAATTTCAGAATTTATACTATAACAGTGATTGAGTTTCTATTACGAAGTTCTGCTCGATTCGAATGCACCTTCACACACGACATTAACCGGTTATTATGCATAATTACCAATGAAGTTTGGTTAATGTGATAAATTACATTGACATGTGATCTCATTGACCAAACTTCATTGTTAAATGTAATTAATTAACCAAAATTTATTATTTATAATTTAATACAGTTAAAGGTTAATCGCTTAAAATTAAATCTTTTCGAAACCAAAGTATTTGTGGGTTGCCTTTGCACTATCTCCTGTTTCAAATGTAAAATTTAAACCGCAAGAGCGATACCTGCGCCCTCTAAAGTGGACACTGAGCAGATTTTTTTAACTAAAAAAACATCATATGGCTTCGCTAGGAGCGGGAGTCGGAACCTAGTAGCTTCGCTAGCTCATTGAATGTAAGGAATCTGTGCCTTTTAAATACTCAAATGGAACAGGAGAAATTGTGCTCGCGATGCCTGCGGCATTTAAAGTGAGCAGCGGAGAGATTTTTTTTAACTTAAAAAAATATCCTATGTATTCGCTAGAAGAGGAAGCCGGAACCTAGTAGCTTCGAAAGCTCATTGAATGCAAGGAATCTTCGTTTTATAATTACTCAAAGAAAGCAGGAGAAATTATGCTCGCGATGCCTGCGGTATCTGAAATAGGCACCGGGCAAATTTTGTTAATTTTTTTTAAAAACATACTATGGCTTCTCCAGGAGGGGGAACCGGAACCTAGTAGCTTCTCTAGCTACTTGAATCTTAGAATATTGAATAAATTAGGGGAGAACACAGATATATCAGAGAATGTAAAAAAATATAAAGCATTTGCCCCTAGTAGCTTCTCTACTAGCGGCAAATGTTTTTTAGAACAAGGAATAGTAAACAATTAATAGATTTACTCAGTTCTAATATTTGCAATAAAGAAGAAACATCCTAGATTTAACCCAAAAAAAAGAATAGAATAATGCGAAGAATCAAAGAAACCACCACGCAAGTGAAACAGAATTCCAAAATATGAACAATCGACTTCATAAAATTCTTTTCAAACGATTTTTAATAAATTCATAAATCAATAAAAATCGTTCAGTTACGTAATAGAGGAAATATAAAATCACTAAATAACTCAAAAATCTATTTCAAAACATTTAATTAAAATTAATTCTTTAAATGTTAAGTCCAACTTTAGAGGATGTTAGAGGAGCCGAAAGCAATCCGTTGAAAATAAGCACATTGACCGAACTTCATAGGTAATTATGCATAATAACTGGTTAATGTGGTAAATTCTCATAAATTATCCACTTTAACCAGCTTACTTGGTTATTATGCATAATCACCGGTTATTATGTATAATAACCGATTATCCACATTGAGCGTAACATATATACACGAGCTATTTTTTGAGCATGTATTTTCGTTTTTTCCTACTCTATGCACGTGCAGACATTTCACTTACTAGGACCAAATTTGGCACAGTGATGGATTAGCTCAAGCAGAGGCGACGGCAGGCAAGCAAATATTTCCTCATTTAGATTTAAAATAACACATAATGATTGATTTTATATTTAGTTAAAGGTAATTAAGTATTAATTAGTTAATTCAATTATAATAATTTAGATTGATAAATCGTTTGTATTTTAATTCGGTAAGAATTGTCTGACGGAACGGCGAGCAATTATAGAGAATGAAGAATTAAAAACATAAATTTCAGGGACCCTTTAAATTTTTCTTTGCTATGGTAGTTCGCGGATAGTTTTTGACCAGGTTAAAACTCCTTTCGCTCTTGCATGTAGATAAGAGAGTTGTGCAATCAGTTTCTACTAGGCCATTGAGTTCAATAAAGCTTTCAGCGAATCCAAAAACGTATTTTTGAAATTTAGCATAACTATCAGGCTGATTGGAGTCCTTTCGCTTCGTAACATCCATTCATTTTATTCGAGAACAGGAAATTAGTTCTTAAATTTGAACTCGCCTGTCTTCATTTTTAAGCAAGTGTGCTTATTTTTAAGTACCATTTTCTAGGAGCTATTACAAGTTTGAATGTATTCAAAAATAAGCATTTTTTACTGAATTTTAAGCACAGTCTTTCTCAATGCGGTATATATGAATATTTTACCAACAATTCTTTTAATTAATTATCTTTTTACTAAGACACTTTATCCAGGTCCATTAAAAATTTGGAATTGTTTATTTTTGTTGTGAAATAACTGGCAGGAAATAAAAACAATTTTGCATTCCGATTTCATAATTATAATATGGAATCTAAACAATTTAAGTAAAGGAAGGAAACGGTCGAGAATACGAGGGTCAAACATGACTTATTTTCTGTCCTTTGTACATAAAATTAAGAAATGTGAAACTCATTTTCGCTTTATTTTCTCAATAATCACAAATAAGTACACAAAGAAAATAAATTTTAAATCTATTATACTAAGTGATTCAAAATTGAATAAGAATAAAAGTTATTGATGCACTTATCAATCCAAAAATGTAAAGTTTGTTTTCATAGGCGAATAAAGTAGATTTAGAATGGAATTAGTTGCATAAAAAAGGCACTCAGAAAGCGGATAGTTGTTAAAAATGCAATTTATTTAGTAGGATATTTGGAAAGTAAAATAATAATAAATATTCAAACACATATCCGAATTCACCTGCAACAAATATTTAAATGCACAAAAATCGTTTGGCGCTGACGATCGTGAAGCAGCTGCAGAAAAAGTACGAGTCCAGAAATAAACAATTAGCAATTAATGAATAACAAGCGTGTAATGCTGTGGAAAAGTTATTTGTATTCGAAAACCACTATTCCTGGCAGGTCAATTTTTAAAGTAAAGCTCGTGTAAAAACCGTGCTTCTACATCTACTGGTTTTGACTTTACGAAGATGATTCTGAGTATGGAAGAATATAAGAATAGATAATAAGGAAGATATATAAAGAAATATGGAAGAATGTTCATTTTTTGGGCGACAACCCAAGAATGTAGGTTTGAAATGCCACAAGAGAATGGTTTCAATCATGCTTATTCTAATAATATATAAGAAATTAAATTTGTAACATTATCAAAATTTATAAAGAGGGCCGTCTTATCCAATGGCTAAATGGACTCTAGTCAACGGCCGCCATTGATTCAAGGGTTTAAAAATTTACTATACTGATTTTATCTTAATTTTGAGTCAAAAACTTATATAACTGTAATTTTAAATATGTTAAAAGTAAAAATATGATTACTGTCTGTAATTGGACAGCCGTCAATTTTGAACTATTGTTAGTAATAGACACGTATATCAGTCACAAAAATATTCATACAGAGGCAATGTATGGATATTTTTTATATTTATAATGTGTTCGTTAAAATTGATCTTTTATACGAGTGGGGAGGGGGGAGCTGACTTGCAAATCCTATTTTGAAAAGGCTCCCATTTATAATATTGTAAAGCGTTAATGAGATTGCAGGTTATTTATTTTCTCTTCAATTATATTATTAGGTGGATATTTTCGTTAAATCAGAGGCGCTCAAATTCCGAGTTACGGTTTTGCTGGGGCTTCCAATTACTCCAAGCCGGGGCTCTCAAATTTGGTAAGACGGCCCTGTTCATAACACATTAAATTAGAACTTTTTTCTGAAACGAAATGCTTATTCTAATTTAATATCCAACAAATCATTGTCATTTCTCGAAGACTCTTGAATCTGTATCATATGGGTTGACTGTTGATGATCGCAATACTCTTCGTCGGCTGTCACTTCTGGTTCTCTCTTTATGTGTCCTTCTTGACTGGGTTCGCTTCTCTCTTCAAAACTAGAAGTAAATTTAACACCACATTTAGGGTGAAATACACTTTTCAAAAATACAATAAGTCTAGAGTTATGTATTAAAGAATACAAAAATTCGTTTTTAAAGCAAATCACAGTTTAGGATTATTTGCATAATGATCCCATTAACATGCTCAAAATGTTCTGTGGTTCACTCAAAGAAAATTCTCTTTTTCCCTTGGCGACTCTTTTTCGACCAAATTCTACGTCTATTTTGGTGGGTTTTTTTATCGAGTAGGGGAACCCAGGGCAAAATTAAGGTCTGGAAAGCTATAAAATTCTAAATAAAATTCAGAGACGTTTGAAAATGAAACGTTAAAAAATAAATTTATTTGGTCACACATAGTGAATTTAAAATCTAATCTCTGATCAGTACATAAATTGTTATCCACGATTTAGTAAACTTTGTCAAATGGAACACGGTTTTATGCACCCTTTAAAATTTCTTAAATATAAAAAAAGCCAGTCGTGCCCCTTGTCGAGAAAATCGGGGGCCCCCTTTGGAAAACTCTAACGCCATTCCTGCGAGTTTAGCAGCTTCCTTTCTGTTTTTATTTTATTCGATGAGAACTCCATTAATATTAAATAAAAGTTATAGCATTATTGTTTGCTTTCTTTATATTTCATTCATACTCTTCGAACAATTTAGAATAGTTTCGTTTTTGTTTAAAGGGTTCTTTCTTTTTCATACTCAATTTTGGAATAGGATATTTATCTATTTCAAATTTAATATTTTTTCCTTGGCTGTTCTTGCACTGAAAGGCTCCTTTTACTTAATCAATTCAATATTTTTTTATTTTGTATTTGGTAATGCATTTTTTTCTGTTAGTGGATTTTGCATCATTTTTACTCGGGCAAAACGAAGGTTAGTGTCAATTGATTCATCAGTTCTGTTTTCAATGCTTTTTTTATTTCTTGGTTTTTGCATTATTTTTACTCTCAAAAAACGAAAGTTAGTGTCAATTGATTCATCAGTTCTGTTTTCAATGCTTTTGTTTAT
>BGPR01037209.1:0-14869 GCA_013235015.1 Araneus ventricosus
TTAATTCAATGAAGCACTACTTAGTATTTTATAAAAGAAATTTAATTTGGATCAGAGCCTAGTGAATAATTGACTTTTTGGGGAGAAGAAAACTTGATAAAAAAAGAAGAAAATATGATTATCTTTGTACGGTTGAATGGCATAATTATAAGAAAAAAGCCATATTTACATACTCATCGCTAAACAATAACACAAAAATTACATTTGCTTTTAATTCAACTATTTTATAAAATTTTATTAGCTTTTAGACTTTTGTTTTGCTGTATGACTACTAATCAAAACTTCCTCTGCAAGACTTCCTGCATTGCATACATAAGAAATATGCATATTTTTCGAATATTTATTTGTAATCTTGTTTTCGAAAAAATGTTTTTTCAAAGATATTTTCTTACTGTATATCAGTTTTTATAATTGGAAAAAATAGTTGGTATTAAAATGCCTTTTAAACAGTCAATGATAAATAAATTATTCTCTTGATACATAAATATTTCTTGCAATAGATGAATATGGACAAATTATCCTCTCCTCATATTCTAAATATAATGCAGTATTTATATATTTTTTATTTAGAGTTAAAACTCGTAACAGCAGTAAATTTTTAAATCTATCGCATCACACATTCAGCCGAGAAAAAGAATAAGCATGACAGCAGTATGCTGAAAAACAGAGTGTCTGAGAACACTTATAGTATAAAATGAAGGATTTTAAAAGACAACACGTTAAGCAATATTTGCAGTGGGGCATAAGGTTACATGATCGATTCTCTACCAATTCTAATCTCAACTTGCCAGGCAGAGTATGATAATTATAAAAGTTTCCTGAGGGAAATTTATCAATAAATTTAAAAATTATGATCACATCTATATTTTGAGTCAAAACAATGTTATCATGAAGTGCATTTCATTTAAATGATTAAGATAATGTTAATATAAATAAAAGTCATTGTGGCTATGTATGTGGGTATGTGGCTATGTTCCACATCTCCTCCTAAACCAATGGACTGTTTTCAACCACATTTTGCACACCTATTATTTAAGACAAGGGGAAGACACTTATGAACTTTATGAAGTCCAAAAGTTAATGAAACAGCCAGTTAATTAGAAATTAACCGAAACCGTATTTCCGCCGTAACCTCGGAGCAAATTGTCCGACAAAAAATATTTTTGTACCATCTTAAACTTTAAAATTGTTCCTTTTCGATGATACCAATTTTATTTCCGTGCAATGCTTACTTTAAATTTTATGAATTTTTAAATTGTTTAAACAAAATGATTACTAGTAAAAGATTTTGAAATAAAGCATTTTTGAGACTTCGAACTAATTTCTTTTTATTTCTATAACTATCTGTTACCCGCGACTTCGTGCGCGAAGAATTTGAATTGCTACTTTTTTTTAAATTCACGGATGTAAATGTTTCGTTACATGTAGAAAGGGGAAATCAAAAGTTCTGACGGTTGATAATACAGAATTCGACGACTAATTTAATTTTCCGTTACTGTAAATTGCATCATTGTACTCAATGGTATCATCTGCTCTTTGAAATATATCATCCACCATGCTATATGTCATTTGCTTCTACTGTTTAAAAGAATACATAAGACAAAATATACCTTCCTATTCTAAAACCTCTGACAACCATATCATATACGTCAATGGACGGTCCTGGTTATTTTATTTTGGATTCATAGATCATTTTCCGGCAACCTTCCGATTTAAGCAATCGCCAAGCTCGAATTAGTTCTTTCTTTAGTAAATAAAATGTTGAATTCCGTGTTCTTTGGGTTTGTGTAATCCTTTCTATTTAAATCGGTTAAAAACAGCTCTTAAAGCATTAAAATTCGAAACGGAACTATTGTAATAAGCTAAATCGTTTGGTTACAAATTTAACCGCCAAAAAAATCTGGGATGTCGATGAAAAGAGCGATAAAGTCTAATTTATAAATAAAGTAGTAATCTTCATCGCAAATCGCTTGTTAATTATTAATTGTTATCTGTAATCAAAAATAATGAATTTAACATGAGGTCACCTATCCAATGTCCGTTCCTGGGTTTCAAGCTACAACTCTGCCAATTTTCATCCAAATCGGTTTGGTAGTTTTGCCGTGAATGCGTAACAAACAGACATACACACTTTCGCATTTATTATATTATATGGATATTTATAAAAATAAGCAAAATTTTCAGAAATAAAGGTGAATTAGTTCAAAGTCTAACCGTTGCCTAGCAACGGAGAAGCTATAAATCTTCGTTATTTCAAAATCGTCTGCACGTATTTAAAAATTTTGGAACATTTAAAAATTAATAACAATCGAAGGAAAACTGTCAGAGAAATAAAATTGGTATCATTGAAAAGGAACAATTTTAAAGTTTAAGATGGTACAAAAATATTTTTTGTCGGACAAATTGCTCCGAAGTTACGGCGGAAAAACGGTTTCGGTTAATTTCTAATTAACTGCCTGTTTAATTAACTTTTGGACTTAGAAAAGTTCATAAGTGTCTTCACCTTGTCTTAAATAATAAGTGTACAAAATTTGGTTGAAAACCGTCTATTGGTTTAGGAGGAGATGTGGAACATAACCACATACATACTCACATAACCACAATGACTTTTATTTATATTAAGATTATTTTATACAAGAAGTGAAAGATAAATGCCACCGTTTAAAGGCCCAAAAGTTACTTAATACTTTAGTTAATTAAAAATTAAGCAAAATTTTGCGTTTTTCCATGATTTATTTCGAAAGTGTTATGTTACAATAACTATTTTTATACTATATTAAAGTTTAAAAAATAGCTTCTCAGTGATACAAATTTTATTTGCGTTCAAATTTTTGTTCTCATTTCAATAATTAAAAAAAATTTAATTGTGTTTAAAATTCACAATTTGTAGCTATGTGTTTTTTATTGCTAAAAACAAGAATGCTTATGAAGAACTGTTGCTAGAACATATAAACAAAATTCTGGAAGAATACTAAAGAAAAGTTTAAAAGTAGACGATTCATAATTTATATCAGGAACAACTTTTGATATGGTTTATTTTAACGCCATTTATTAATGAAAATTGAACTATTTAATTAATCCCAAAACATTCATCAAAATCCTTCTGATACTTCACTATGTATGAACGAAATTGGAAGAAACGTTTCAGAACCTAAAGGAATTTTTATGTATTACAATTTTCTATGCAAAAATATATTTTTCAATAAAAATATTAGACATAAAATTATTTTAACTCCGAGGAAAGCCGAGCATAACAGCTAGTTGCTTAATATAATGAAGCAGCAGTTAGGGAAATGAGAAAAGCTCATCTATTTTGGCTTAAGGTCTGAAGTTCTAAAAAATGCTGAAAAATTTCATTTCTCCACATTTCTCTATCTTGACTCACACTGGTCTGCTTTATTATTAACATTGCCAAGAATAGCGTAAGAAATTATTTTAAACTTTATTAAAAATATCAGATTTAAAAGTATTCTTTTATTCTCTCCAATACTGAAGATGTCATCTAATCTCAAAAATAGAAGCGGTAGAATTTGCAACTAACTCATCTGGAAAAGACTGGCTTCGTATTATAAACTACAAGCCCATTCGTTAATATAGGATGATTTGCAATTGTTAATAAAACGAATTTCAAAATTGCATGTTATCTATTATTTTCAAATATCTTGAAATCTGGAAAACCTTTCCGGCAATTAATCGGTTTTTGCGTTATTATGAATAGTCTAAAGCAGAGGTTCCAAACCTGTGGTACGCGTATCCCCTGGGGGTACGCGAACTCCAAGTCGGTAATGGCGGACACAAGAAAACATAAGGGATTAAAAAGTTACAGAATTTTGTTTCCCCAAGTTCGTGCAAAAAGTAAAAGTCAATGTTGTGCAAGTCCTAAACCTACCCTCAAAATAAGTGAAAAAGAAGGCAAAAGGAAGCGTAATTTTTAGGCATCCTTCTAAGTTAATGCGAAATTATTACATTACTGATTTCATCTGTTCTGACATTGAACTAATACTATTGTAAAAATGGAATAAAATGCAAAATCAAAAATAAGACCTGCAAATGTTATAAATTCAAATCATTTGGCTCTTAATCTTACCTAGGCCCTTAACATTATTAATAAAAACTTCTTTGTATAGATTTGTGTTTGGAGGATAGGGGATATGACAGTACGGGATACGCGAAAATATAAAGACTTATCAAGGGGTGCGAGAGGGAAAAAAAGGTTGGGAACCCCTGCTCAAAAGGAATATTTGCTTCTAGAATGGTAAACAAATGAGAACAATTTTTAAAGGTTTATTTAAGATTAATTAGCACAAAATTATGTTGTATACGTCATGAAAATTCATTCAATGAATATTTATTCGTAATATATTAACAGCTTTCATTCATCAGCACTAATTTTATCTATAGATAGTGTTATATATGAAAGATTTAAGTCGAATTATAAACATGAAAGAGACTTCACTCGTTTCATTCCATCCACTAGCTTATGAAAAATCTTCTATATTTGCAAGAAAACATGTGATTATTTAAATTCAAGCATAAATTTGCCGTCGCTGATTGTTATATCAGTAATGAAGAAGCATATAAATAAAAACAACACTAAATTAGAAACACTTTTTATCTTTACAAAACAGGGCGTCAAGATCTTTATTTACAGCCCAAGAATGTATATTTATCTAACTAATAATGATAATTATTCCAAAGAGTTGTACTCGTCACCATTTCATGGGGAACGAAGCCGAGTTTACTTTACTCTCTAATTTCCACTCTGCACCACCTGAATACATAAATCTACGCGGAACTAATTTTGTTACAGCAGCACTGAATGTTCCACTGCTTCATTTCCATATCCGAGTATCTCGGCGAGAACAAGAGAAAACTCGAGACGGATTAAAATTCGCATGATGAACCGCCTCCACAAACATTCTATGATTGCTCTGAATTTGCGTCCGAGCAACTCGAATGCTTATGTTTCAGCATTGCAGTGCTGTTATCTCTTTCGGATGCTGCAGGATATTCTTATCAGATAATAGAGTGTTTGAGAGAATGAAAATTTGAATTTGACCCTATGTTTAGATTTATGTTTACCGCCATTCAAAGGATTCAGTGCTTTTCGTTATAGATGAAATGTATTGTGCTGTGAACAGGAATGATTATACATGTATTCTATAATGTTATGAATGAACACAATTGTTGTAGTTGTTACTTATGTGGTAGTCATTGTGTTTACTAAAACAACTAAATTAATGAAAAGTTTAACATCAACCACTATGAATTTCGTAGTATTTTCGTGTTTAACGTAATAAATTTGCTTTTAATTGTAATAATAGACTATTCCAATTTTAATGTAACAAAGTATCGATTTACTGATACTAATTTAAATTTCTAGATTCGATATACAAGTAAATTAAAAAAATCTGATAATTAATTATTAATTATGCTTATATGGGAAATCGAATCCGATGGCCTATCCGTGTATAAAATTGCAGCAGAAGTACAGTTTCTGAAGATATTAAGACGACGCTTTGCATGAACTGACAGACATCAAGTACATTTGTATAATGTGGCGCATGAATTAAAATACTTACAATTAGAGATCATTTGGAAATTTTTTCAGTATATTTAATTGTAGGTTAAATGTCATTTCGAAAGATATACTAGGTCAAATATCTCTTGAAGTTCAGTTGAAATCGGATGATATTTCCAACAAGCTAATTGCCACGTTTCTTCAAAATAGAGAGGACATCATATGTCAAGAAAAACATTTCAAGAATAAAGAAAGAATTTCCATATAATATTTCGAGGATTAACTACATCTCTCAAAGGATCAAAAGTATTTAAGACAAGAAAGACAAAATGCTTATATACATCGGTGAACTTCTTAGTTAATTTTCTTCTTATCATTAAGCATTAATTTCCTAATTTTTTCAATTAACTTCAGCACTTCGCCTAGATTTCCCAGCATCCCGTCTATTCAGATTATGAAGCTCTCCGATTGGACGCCAGCTTTCGCTGTCTCAGCTATTTTCTCATTGGACATCCTTCACCTTTCCATCGCCACTTCGTTTTCCTGCTGAAATCTTCAGCGACGTCTCTCCACGGAGAATCTCCGGTTCAAGTCACTTTACTCCAAGCTATGACCTCAACAGGTTGTAATCTGACTGCAGATAGCATCCGCATTTGGAGCAGGTACTCCATTAACCATCAAAGATAAGGTTCCATAGAATAGCAGGTAATCGACGGAACTGATCCAGAAATTCCATTCACACATTTGCTATCAATCTGCTGTGGTCGTAAATTCTACTTTGTACTGCAGTATTAACCAACACTGTTGAATTTTCAAAACATATAGGACTATATTGTAAAATTCAATGCACTGAAAGAGGGAGAAGATTATTCATGGAAGTGGTTCAATCAACGCGAGGAATGATTGGGAAAGAGGAAATACTGCCACACAATGGTACTATCTATTCACCTAAAAAGAATTGTAAGCAAGTGCGAGTTTCTACCTTCTCGCGAATTGGCAATTGAATGCTAGCTTTAAAGGCAAGATGAATGAAAATTATAGGAATATTCTTATAGCAACAAATGCTGTGTCTGCATTAATTAGAAAGAAATTACCTAAATGCACACATTTCAGGGGAAAAATTTAATAAATGTGTATTTAATAAAAGAATGGAAATCAAGATAATACAGAGATAACCAAAAATAAATAAAGAAAGAAATAAAAACGAACTCAGAGTGAATCGAATGCAACCAAAAACAAAACAAGGAATCCATTCTAGTATACTTTTTCAAGGGCTAAGAACTTTTCGAAATGGATTCAAATAAATATTTGGGAAATTTTTCTGTAAGAAGCTAGCATTACGCCAAACATAGCTTCTCCTAAGCCGAAATTTCCTATTTGAATCCATTTCGAAAAGTTCTTAGCCCTTGAAAAAGTGGATTAGAATGGATTCCTTGTTTTGTTTTTGGTTGTATTAGTTTCCCTCTGAGTTTATTTTTGTTTCTTTCTTTATTTATTTTTGGCTGTCTCTGTATGATCTTGATTCCCATTGTTCTCTGTTTTTTGATTTGCCGCTGCAATTGCGCGTTACTTAAAAATAGTTTTCATTTTATCAATTTTTTATTAAATTTTACTCTTTAAATTTTATTGTATATAAATTAAAATATATTTTTGTTCCAGTTTAAAGTTTAAATTATGATTCCTTTTTATATCTATTCTATTTTTTTCTTGTTGATTGTTTTTTAGATCTATATTTAATAAAAGATTCCGTGATGCACTCAGACGTATAAAAGCATTTCAAAGAATAATTTTGTAATATTTTTAAAAGTCTGCTTTTCCTTACATCTGAGTAAAATAATATCCGTATTGCATTCTTTTTAGAAAAGAATATATATCTTTTTATCTTTAAATAAGGGGAAAATGTACAAAAGCATCATAAATAAAGGAGAAAAGATAGCTTATTTTCGGAAGGTTTTTTCCCTCATCTGTTATTCAAGACAGATTATGACACTTGCAAATTCTCCTCAGAAAAAAAAAATAAATAAAAATAGCAGAAGCGAGCACATTTTTTACTGTTAACGAAACATAACACCAGAAAGCACTTAGTGATGGAAAAACCATATCAACAGAAACCTCTCTGGTTTTGAAGAATCTGTAGAAGATTCTCTATGAGCCACATTTTTATGAACATTTTGCAAATGAGGAGGAGACAGAAGATTATAGATGGAAGTGCTTCAAACATAGCGATGGCTGAATGAGAAAGAAGGAGTATTCTGTCCCAAATAGATGGTTTCTTCGAAATAACGGAAATTGTTAGCAAGAGCTGTTACCCCTAAAATGGGACTTGAACATTTACCTTGAAATATTCTTTTGCTCTTTTGTTGGTCTTAGATTCGAGTGCATATTACTTTTTGTAATGTTTGCTTTCTGTTTAAACAATTGGATATCATTTGCTAGAAGTGAATGGAATATTTTTCAGGAGCATGGTAGGGATTTTTAAAGAAAAAGAAAAAAAAATCAAATATTTATTATTCTTTATTATAAATAATTTGTTCTAAAACGATTATTTTATTTTTTATTCTATACAAATTGAAACCAGGAAAATATAAAATTTGTACTTTTTAAAATTTTTTTATTTGTTACTCTCTACCTATGCAAAGAATCGCGTATAAAGAAAACAGGTATAAAAAATTATCACAATTATTAGCAGGGGGCGAATAACCTGAATGAAGGATGAAAGCAATTAAACACAACTTCAAAATTCAATTTTAAGTTCTCCGTCATTAAACAATAAAAATACATTATAAGCTTACATTTTATATTTATTATAGCTTTCAATATCAAGTTACTTCCGTAAAAGTTTGCAAAATATTTAATCTGAGTTAAGTTAGCTATTCAAGAGAATTTTACTGTCTAAATAATCTGAGCTTTTCGTTTAGAATCTTCCATTAAATCACCTGATGATCAATGTCATTAGAATATTTTCGCCCAAAGCAATGTTCTAGATTTCTCGAGACGTTCGAATTTAAATTTAAATAAATTAGTTGATGAATTTCATAATATTATTTCACAACTCTTATCAACTTGAGAATGAAATACTGAGTTTGGGAAGCTATCGAAATGCTTGAAATAATACTTAATAGTACGACATTTTTCAGTTATATAATTGTGGAATTCTGATAATAAATAGCGATCCAATGCAGGTATTTTATGACTAAAACAAGTATAGTTTGATTTCCTTCCAATATGATATTTCTAATATCCTTATTAGCACAAGATATTTTATGATATATCCACAATGTTGCTATGATATTCTGAATAAAGCACAAAATCGTAAAAATCTCGAATGAATATTATAGATAATCTTGTGCTGATAGGGATATAAGTATTGCTACTCATTATGACGGAAACATGAAGCAGATTTCCAAATAAGTGAAGTGCTTACCAAAAACTAAGAAAAACACTTAAGCAATTAGAACAAAGCCATATTTTTCTCCAGCAGGCTTTCGTCGCTTCTGTTATTTAAGGCTAGTCATTCACGGCCGCTCCACTCCAAAACCCAAACGTAATTGCGAAAAACCAGTCAGAAATGGCGTGGCGTGGAGATTGGGATGGTTGGATATCCAACCCATCCCAATCTCCATCAATGTATTTGGATTGCCAAACAAATAAATGCGACAGAGGTGTAGGTGAGTTGACGGTGGAAACTTGAGATGTATGAAGAAGGCTGGGATAGGAGATTGGAGTGAATTTTTTAACCTTTTACTAATGCACACCCCTGTCTGCAGAGATAAAGATCTCCGGTTTTCAGTTTGGATGGGTGTGCGTATAATCTGTATCGATAAAAAAATGCAAAGATTGTTGTAACCAATTTCACATGGGCGATTTCTCAGCGGCCTCACGACAGCTATTGAGGATGCTTTCGAAAGTAAATAATGACATTTTTCAGGGTTATAAACACAACTTAAATAAAACATTGCTGTGATACAGATTCGGCCTCTTCATTACGCCTGAGGCTGATGTTGACTTGATATATACAGTAAATCTTAATTAAGAGTTTAAGTAAGATTAAAACAAAAGCAGATTTTTAATGTCAAAATTGAATAAAGGTAGGTGAATTAAATGACACATCTATGACAAATAAAGAGAAGTTAATTAAAAGAAAGAACAAACTAAACAAAATTAATAAAAGAATCCCATAGTCAATACAAAAAGACAACAATTTTAGTAACAAACAGAGAGAATTAAAAAATCATGCTTTAAATATATTTACATTGATGACTGCGCTTGCAGTCCATCCACAGATGTAGGGCTATTATCACATCAGTCCCATTTAGTATGTAGGAAAGTGTTAGTTTGAAGGAGTAGTTCTTACGAAAGAAGAGTTTTTATGACTACACTATTCTTTCCGGAAAAGAGTACTTCTAGAAAAGAAGAAGTCTTTTCTAGAAGAACTCTTCGGGAGGAGTGCTTTCATTTTTGCGTTAGAGTTAATCTGTCTGTCCTGAAGTCGTTCCTGTTTTCACGCACAATTTGTTTGATGAGAATGGACGAGTCTAGTTCGGTTGAGCAGAAATTTGAGACATCCTTAGCTGCCTTATCGTTGGCTGGGAGTCTGTCTCTCAGAATGTACCTTCGTCCAACGAATCTTCAGTGTCGTCAATCTGCGATCGAATTAGGTTTATGGCCAGGAAGCTTGTGAGTTTGGTTAGTTTTAACCTCGATGTTTATTCATCAATTTGTTTTTCCACTATTGTAGGGTGTTGCTTTCACTAGGTTTTCTCATGTGATAGTAGATGGTACGAGAGCAGGTGGTGGCGTAGTGAAAGGCATCACCTGTGTTCCCGCATACAAAGGTGTATGAGTCTCTTGGGTATTGGAGTGAATGGCAGAGGATAGATTTGATTGGCGTGCAGCGGTTGTGTGGAAATCGTGTACCCCATGTGCTCCATCTGGACTGCTTGGCCATAAATGAGACATGTGTAGACACATGGGGGAAAGGGTGATGCTGTCTTGCTCTAAATATCGTAACAATAATGTACAGCGTCTTGTGATAATAGGGTAAATAATGTAATGTCGTGGAGTGCTACTCTAGAGGAAATCAGAGCAGAAAGGGGATTCGAATTTTGAAGAAGGGGAGGAAGTAGGTGCAGTGGGATAGTGCAGTAGTCGATTGGTTTGTAGATTGCGAAGAACGGCCCTTGAATGTCCTATCTATATGGATTGTTTACCCTATTAGAACAAGATATTTTATGATATATCTACGACGTTGTCCGGTATTCTGAATGCCGTACAATATCGTGAAGATATCGTAACAATAATGTACAGCGTCTTGTAATAATAGGGTAAATAATGTAATGTCGTGGAGTGCCGCAAAACCATTTGAATGGAGTGAAACGATCGTGAATGACCGGCTTAAGACAAATTTTTACACCTTGGAATATCCCTCACCAGAAATATAACAACCAGATGGCGATTTGTATTGTTATTATAACATTACACGAGAAGTGATGGTTAAATATTTTCACAAAAACCCCGTTGGTACTGCGGAATCGGAAAAAGATACTATCAGGATAAAATACATCATTTCACGTACAGTAAGCAAAAGAGGCGACGAGTGAAGATTATCGGATGGGTGTGTTCCAATCAGGGCGAGGGATGATTGGAAGGGAAGGAACGTTCACACGCAATTGCATAATCTCTTCCAAAGATATTATGTAATTCCAGAAAATAGTAAACTCCAAAGTCACAGTTTCCATACTCTTGCAACATGGTTAGCTTTAAAATTCCTTTTGCTCAAAAGAGATCCATGAAATGTGTAGGTTTTTTGTCGTCAAATTATGCTACGACTCGTTCAGGATTCAAAATAATATTTTTATCAACATTAATGGAAAATCCGTGCCTTTAAATCTTTTTCCCGGGACAACAAGCAGATAATTCATTTTCAATACCATTTTCATATATTCCAGCCAGCAATTGGGCAAAATTGGATTATTTGTCCTTTAATTGATAGATTTATATACATATTATTTATAACATCAATACGGTTAAGAATTTGACTTATATTAACTACGTAATGTATAGAATGTAAACTAAAAATAGCCACTAAATCCTTAAAGAGAGAAGGTTTGAAATAGGAACTTCTCCAATTCCTTGTGAAGTTGGTTTTATGGAAAAAGTTTCTTATAACAGAGGGAAATACACTTTAGATGGTAATTTTTAGAGTAAAAGTATTTTCCATTGCAAAAATTGTTTATGTTGATGAAATTTATCATGCACAATTTTTCTGGAATATCTAGGCTTTAAAAAATTCTTTAAAGAAATTTCTTTAGTTCTTTTTTCTACTTATGCATTTCAATCATCAGAAAATTTTTTAAAAATTTCTGGCATATTCTATTTTTAAGAATCAAGATTTCCGAACTCAGGCAAAATTTTATCTTAAAAGCCAAGTAATGATTTCTGGAAATTGAAAAATGATTATGTTTACCGCATTATGCTGTTTTATATCTAGAATACACGAATTTTGGGCTCATTCGAACAGTAAGTTCGACTTAAGTATTAAATTTTTTTCTGTATCATACTCGTGCTGTCAAGAAAAATAATTTTTTTAATGGGAATAATTTTCTATACAATCTTTATTTCAATAAAATGTGGAAAAGACAGATAATCTGACAATTTCCTTCTTTTCATTTTTTATTGTACCGACTGATGCTACTCTGAGATATATTACAGAGGAGTTAGTTTCATTAAAAGTTTATCTAATAAATATTATAATTAACACGATTTTAGTTCAATTTGTCGTTTGTTAGTTTAAGAAAATAATCCATTTACTCAATCACAACATGCCGCAAGGTATACTCTATTTATAGCTTTATAAAAATGTCAATAATTCGAAAGATATATGGCATTAAATAAATCTGCAAAACACAGCAAGAAAAAGGAGAAACATAAAATATGTATATTTAAAATATAAAAGTTATGTGAATATAAATATGATAAATTAACACACAAAATTAAAAGCGGATCATACATAAAATCTCCGAGAAAAGGATTGCTAATAAACTTAGGAAATACCATAAAAATATAGTTTCTCCAATTAAGATTAATTAAGAGAAGAAACAATTCTAAAGTTTGAGAGTAGGTGCCTCGAGTGTCAACATATTATCACAAAACATCATCTTATATCATACCAAAGGTTATGATTGCAATTTTAATTTTATAGCATTGATTACCAAAGTAACAGCTTGGTAAGTATAAAATAAATGCCGGTAATTAATCAAATAGTACAAAAACTGAAGCTTGAGGCTACAAAAGATAATCAAAGCAGATTTGTAATATGTTTTCATTTCATTTCATTTAGTTTTTATAAATTTATGAAGAAAATCAAAATCAAATCCTGCAGATTTACATTAATAAAAATTTTGGATACATAGCGACAAAAAAACGTTCCTAAAAGTTACTGAATTTATATCGGTTCAACCCAGGGGCGGCTCGTGAATAAAATATGGACTGCAGTACTGCATCACCCCTAACTGTTTTCCAGTATGTTAATTTAATCAATTTATATTATTTCTAATTTAATGCTTAAATCTATCAATAATATAAACAAATTTTACAATAAACGATTTCGATCTTCAAATGAACCACAAGTAAAAATTGAGGCAGAAAACTAATTTCCCTATCTTAGCAGAGGAAAAAGTAACTGCAAGTAACTAGAACTGTCTAGCGTTGCAGCTCCGAATTCCGCCTGCGAGCACTCGTAGTTAAAGAGCGGAAGCTTTCCCCTTCATTCTCCTACCAAATTTTTAAGCTGAAAGGGAACTGTGCGATTCACAGCATCATGTAAGCTGGAAATGAAGTTTCAAACATTTTTCCACCGCGGAAATTTTTTTCGCGAGCCAAAACTTTGAAAATAAGTAAGGAAATGAAGAATAAATAATTATAAATAGATGTTTAATTGAGAAGATTTTTTAATATTAATTAAATTTGAATGAAATTTCTAGCAATCCAAAGGATTTTTTCGATAATGTTTATTTATAAATGCTGGAAAGAAATTTTCCGCAATACAATGTTTTCAAAATTAGTGCGACCCCTAATATTCTGTGCCATTTTATTTAGGATCACGATTCATAGTTTAAGAAGTATCGATTTCAAATAAAACACGTTGACTCAAGGAACAGAATTTCAGAAAGAATATTGAAACTTTTATTCCTATTTTAAACTATCACAATGCACCTTTTGATAGATGTAATAGAATAAATTACTCTTATTTTTTCATTCCTGGCAATTCCCATTTCTGCATAGTTTACTTTTTAACATAAAGAAACATTTTCTTACGACACAATATGAATCAGGAGAGGATATATGTAACTGTTTTGATTTCAAAGGGTTAAATTTTTTTAATCGTCATACAATGATCAGGAAAAATGTAGAAACAATGAGCATCTTTTAGCTGAAAAGAAAACAAGAAGAATGGGTTTTATTTTTAAGTAATTTTTAATGATATTAATGAATAGTATTCGCTTATTTTTATTTTCTTATTAAGATATACTATAACATTTTTTCTTGTTAATTGAAAGGAAAATTATTTTATATTGTCATTTCATTGCTCAACCGCAGCTGTGTGAATCTTTATAAATGTAGTAAGGAATAGAGAAAAAGGAAATGGAAAACAAATTTTGAGTTTAAATTTTTTTATTAAAATAAATTTGTTAAAATACTTACCTATTAGAAGAGAAAAAAGGTTTTACGTTTATTGATTACATATAAAATTACTCAAAGTTAATGAAAAAAGACAAACAAAATAGGTGGTATAAATATCAATCACTGAACAGTGAAGGATTGTTTAAAAGTTACATCACCCTCAAGATTACATAATACGAGCCGCCACTGATCGGTTCTATGAATTATTTAATTACAAATGAACGTCGTGGAATGTATAGAATTAGTCTAAACCGATGACAAAATCTGAAGTTTCTGATAACTAAAAGTTACAGCACCGTCAAGATTACATAACACGAGCCGCCACTGATCGGTTCTATGAATTATTTAAATACAAATGAACGTCGTGGAATGTATAGAATTAGTCTAAACCGATGACAAAATCTGAAGTTTCTGATAACTTTCAGATAAACGTTATGATAACACTTTTTTGTTTGTTTATCATATGCCATTTGTAAGGGAAAAAAGTAGTTTCCTTTTGAACTCAAGACGGTACACTGAAAATCCATTATCTCTCTGTGTTTTATAACGAGATTGTGCTAGTAAAAAAATAAGGCAGCAAGAAAAAAGAATTTCCTTTGTTAGGATTTAGAGAAATTGTGATAGATACAGGAGTAACGGAAACAAATTCTTCGAAAAGAAAACAGA
>BGPR01037210.1:0-15214 GCA_013235015.1 Araneus ventricosus
ATTACCTGTTGCCACTGCTGTGGGGACCAGCATTTGTGATCTCTGCACCATTGGCGCCGCTTGAAAGCATTAGTTGGTGTCACCAAGGGTTTACGAATTGCCACTCTGCCATAAATGTTAGCAGCATGAAGTTCCCTTTTGACAGTTTTTGATGAAACGGGGTCCTGGAGATGACTGTTCATTTCGGATGTTATCTCGGATAACGATTGCTTATGCTTTCGGGCTACTATGCGCTTCAAGACCCGTCTATCCCTATCAGCAAGCTTTGACTTTCGGCCACTGTTGTGCTTTGAAGACGTCGTCTTACCCTCTTTCGTGTACGCTGTCATAACGGCTGATACCGTACTCCTTGCAAACCCCAAAAGGTTTGCTGTTTCCGTAACCGATGCTCCACTTAAACGCGCTCCAACTATCATTCCTCTTTGGAACTCTGACATTTCAACTTATCACAGACAGTTCGATAGAAGCATGCAACGCAGGTGACTGCTGTGGAGAGACTAATATCTTCCTCTTCACGCTCACTAGGTGGCAGAATTCTTTTGCAGGTGGCGCGGCTGTACTGCAGGTGTGAAATACGTCATACTTTTTCACAGGTGTTCGTATTATTTTGGACTCCATCTGTAGTTAATAACAGATTTTAACAGCAGTGGATCTTTAATAACTGCAAAGAATTGTTTTATATTCCTTTATGATGATTAAAAGATTTTTTTATTGCATGGAGCTCATTAGAATTGGGTGAGTTTACATTTAATTAGAAAGAAATCTGAGTTGAAATTGCATTATTGAACGCTTCAGCAAATATACTGTTTCCAACAAATTAAATGACATTCATGGGAAATCTTAACCAGATAATAGAAATCAAAAGCTTCTCAAAATACTGAAGGTTCTAGCAAAGTTTCGTTAAATTCATTAACGACATTTTAAATAATTAACAGAAATTTTAATTGAAAAATAATTAGTAATTAAAACTAATTATTAAAATGATCATCAATATAATTAATTATCAATTTATAATTATTAATCAAAATTATTCATTAAAATTAATATCAATATAATTAATTATCTAATGAAAATTATAATTTTATTAATTATGATTCATAATTATATTAAAATAAAAGTTCAATAATAAAGATTATTACAGTAATTATCGGCGATAAATCCATTTACGTTCCGGAATCGGAACGAATCCGCGGATCCGGATCCGCAACCGGACTCGGAACCGTGAATCCGACTCCACCAAAGGAACGAATCTGACACATCACTAATATAGATCATAGAATGGTGAGAACAGTATACAAAAATATCATCAGCAAAAATAGAACATTCAACATTTTCATCCAAAGTCTCAAAAAAATCATTCAAAAAAATTACAAAAAGAATTGGGAAGAGGACGCTACCCAGGGGCAGACCTTTAAAAAGAATGTTAGCATCGGAAAGAGTGTTACGCCATCTAATTTGAAAAGATCTTTCCTGCAGAAAGTGATGCATCCATTTAGCTACTTTGCCAGTGATACCCAGTTGAAGACATTTGTAGATAAGTTCGTCAATGTGTACAGAATTATAAGCACTTTTGATATCAAGGCTTACACCAACAATTTTTTTGTTTGTTTGTTTCTGCGGGCCTCAGAAATCGCCGTAAAAATTTTGTAGATCGCCGTATGATTATCTCTAAACGGAAGGAACCCATGTTGGTTTGAATGCAGTTTTTTCTGACAAGTGAGGAAATTGGTAATACGATGCGCTAAAATACGTTCAAAAATTTTGCAAAACATAGAAGTAAGAGCTATTGGTCTATACGAAGTTACTTTTGTTTTATCTTTATTGGGTTTAGGAATTGGAATAATAATAACGTGTTTTCAGTTTTTTGGAAGAACGGAAAAATTCAGTTGTTGTTGAAACATAAAAATAATTTTGTAAAGGGATGCACCATCAAGGGTTTTGAACCAGATTGCCGGTATATTATCAGCTCCTGGTGTGGAATTTTTAGTTTTCTGAATTGCTCTTTTGAGCTCCCAAAATTCAATATTTCTATTTAAAGATTCATCGCCACTGTCATAATAAATAGGAATAGGCTGAACTTCATAAGTGATTCGCAAATATGTTACTTTGTGTCTTCGGCTGGATTACGTACCGGTTATTGTGAAAAATGATATCATGATTTTTAACATTTGGGTTCGTATGATTAGATAATTTATTTAAAATTTTGAAGAACATTCTGGGGTTTTGGGAAATTTTGCTAATGCTATCCCAGTAATTGTCTTTTGCTCTTTTAAAATGAAATTTGAATTTACTTCTATATTTTTTTATAATTGATCCAATCTGAACTCGAGATATTTCTTCTGACTTTTTTCCATGCATATTTTTTGAGACGGCTGAAGTTATGCCAAGCGGCGTTCCACCATGGTGGATAATCTCTATTTTCTAGGATTTTACTCGTGGTATGATTGACAATAGTCAGAGAAATTTGTCTTGTAATCGTATCTATAGTAGGCTGGTTTGTTGAGTGAAATATTTCTGTTGATTTTTTGATGATTGGATTCCATTTGATAGTTTTGATATATTTGTATGCATTCTGGAGTTTTGGCCAAGAAGTGACAATGGGAATATGATCGCTTTCAAATGAGCAATCAAAAGCTAACAATCGATCACATTAAAAATGGAGGCTGAGCATAAAGTAAGATCGAGGATGGAATATGTACTAGCATTAATGATATGAGTTGGGGTGGAGGTATTAAGCATAGTAAAGTCCGAATTGTTTAGCCAATCAACAAAATCCTCGCTAAATGACGATTGAGAGTCCCCCCTCTCCCAAAGAGGGTGGTGGAGGTTGAAATCTCCGAAAATAAAGGTCGGAGTGTGTAGGCTATTGAGGAAAGTTTTAATGGGGTTGATATTAAATCCATGTGGTGCATAAATATTTACGATAGTGAAGCTGAGGTTTTTAGAATGGACTTCAACAGCCAGGATTTTCAGATTTGGATAATTCTCTTCGCTATAAACCACTCTTCCAGATAAATTTTTCGGGATACCAATTAGTAACCCGCCGCCAAGTCTATTGCTTCGATGGGTAAGGAAAAAGATTTTGTTTGGATTCGAAAAATTGCCGTTTGTTTTTAGAAAGGTTTCCTGGAAAATCCAGAAGCTGGAAGTGGAAAAGGGGGGGTGTGAAGCCAGATTTGTTTGTTTTTAAGACTACGGCAATTCCATTGTACGAATGACATGAAATTTGAATTAGAAAAGAATGAGGAAAAAGATATCTGTTTCTTCACACAGAAACGATGATAAAAAAATTTGAGAGAGCAAACAATTGAGAAAAGACCAAGCGAATAAGAAATGCAAAAATGACGGTGAGCAAGTGAAGTTACAAAGAAAGAAAAAAACCCAGCCAGAATTGTGGCCTAAAACAAAACAAAAACAAACCACCAACAAAAAACATTAGCACAGAGGCATGTCTTCTGTAACATTTGAACCCCCGGCATCCCAAGAAGTGATGGAACCAGACATTTGGCGCAAATTACTAAATAGTTTCTTCATATTACGAACTGGAGATGAACTTGGGTCGACACACTGAGCGATTATTTTACACAAATTTTGGCAGATACATTCCATAGATTTTTGGAGCATATCCGCAAAGATTGCCACCTGCCTTTCGAACCTGTCATTTATTGCCTGAAGGAGAGTCTCAATTTTAGCGTTTATAGTGTCTTCGATATTTGTAACTGCTGGCATTGTTTTCACAGTTTCGGAGTATTTAGCAGTATTTTGTTGAAAGATACGCCTAGCTTCACCAGTTGTGATGTGGTTGTGGCATTTTAATTCCAATATTTTTTGCTCCTTTATATAAAATAGACAAGATCTCGATTTAGCATTGTGTGGACCATTACAGTTAATACATTTCTCGGGTTGTTGGCAAGGGCCGATGCCGAGATAGCAATTTTAGTTTATAGCAAGCTTGCCACAAATTTGACATGACAAGAGTGCAAGTTTGCAGCAAGTTTGAAACAAGTTAACGCAAGCTTCGAAGTCACCATGGGACGAATTTGCAGCAAGTTTTCATTGCAAATTATAGCAAAAACAGAGTACGAACACAACCCGGTATAGAACTCGCGATCTACGATTCCAAAGCAGACCCTCTAAACTCTGCGAGGAGAAAATAGATTTCGCTAATACATCGTTCGATTCTATTCGTATACGATTTATTTTAAACTTTTTTTCTTGATTTCATTAATTTTTTGAGTTGAGAATATGATTTGAAGTCAAAGAGAGAGCGATTTTCGCTAATAACTACGTTTTGCTAGTAGAATAAATTATGAAATTAGAGTTCAAAAGTAATTACATTTAAAATGGGACAAAATGTAAGTTATTATTTATTTCAACAAACATTGACTGTTTTTTAGGTTTAATTTTGTTTATAAACGTTAAAATTTCAACATTAAGAAAAAGGCGATATAGTTTTCTTTCAAGTGCGAGTGATATATTTAGTAAAAAGATGGAAAATGTTTCAAAATTTTTTTTTTATAAAAAAGTTAGTTTTTTTACAAATTATCAGTTATTTATTGAATTAATAAAAAGAAGGACGGTCTAGGAGATGCTTTTAAAAATCGGATGTTTTTTTAAAACAGAGACAAAGATAATTATCTTTTTGTGCTATTTTTGCATGAAGCTTGTTTTGCAAACTTGCAGCAAGTTTGATTTGAAAGGGAGGTGGCGCTATTCGTCACGTCGAACTTGTAGCAAACGCGTTGCAAGCGAGGATGGCGCTAGTTGTCACGGCGAACTTGCTACAAGTTTGACGCGTCAAATTTTGCCATGACAAGGGAATATCAAGTCAAAATCAAACTTGCTGCAAACTTATGTGCTATCTGGGTGTGAATTACCCCGCAAAGATAGCATGCGTTTGCCTTGTCGCATATGCGCGATGGATGTGTGAAAGAAAAACATTTATTGCATTGCCTGGGCCGGTCTATAAATTTTTGCAAGCGTTGATGAACGAACCAAATTTTTATTGCCTCTGGTATTGTTGTACCAAGAATGGTTATCAGAACTGGTGATACTTCTTTGGTTGAATTCTGTTTTAAGAGCCGTCGCATTTCGACTACAATGCAGTCATTTTTATCCTCGATTTCCACGACCAATTCTTCCAGGGGGGTAGATGTAGGTATGTCGAAAATCAAAAAACGAGTGCATATATTTTCCCAATTATATCAGTAACAACATTGGTACCCATGAATTTTTCCATGATGAGCAATTGCACAGCGCATATTGGGTCTTTTGTTGTGAATTGAAACTTACCCTGTCGTGTATATTTCATGTTTTCGATTTGTTCGTGGCGACTAACTGATTTTTTTTAACAAAGTCCTGGAACAAAAATGGGTTTGTTTGAGGTATTTTTTTGGGTTTCTCTGCATTAGCAATGATGACATTAATTTCCTCATAGGTTTGGTTTCCCAGACGCATAACAAGTTCGTTAATGGTCTTGGCACTTTTGAAAAACATATTGTTTGAGGTAGAAGCCATACTGGCTTGTTGAGAAGAGTTCAAAGTCGAGGCATAGTCCGAGTTCAAAATTGTAACGTTCGAATACGTTTTAATTTAAATCAAATATAACACGGGAAACAGATAAACTTACCTGTTTATCCAAAAAAAAAAAAAAAAGAAAAAGCAGAGGCGAAAAGTAAAAAAAACCCACCTGAGATGAAGGCACAAAAATTTGAAGACAAAGAGCGCGAAAATCACCAAGTTTTATTTTGCAATATATTTCGAAAATGGAAGGTAGTGGGTGACAGGAGACTATCGATGACATATCTAAACGTCATAAGTTTCATATCTAAACGTCATAAGTTATGAAATAAAAAATATCGGCATCGGTCCAGTGATTAGTACTGGGGACTGGTCCACTGGTTTTGCCAATTATTTTAAACTAGCCGCCTTCGGCCACCAGTTTGTTCGCCGGGAATATAATTTCAATTGAATCTTGCATCATTTTATATTCATTGTTCTCTTAACAACGTAATTTTAAACTTCAGATTGTGGTAGATATTTAACCTATGTTCTATTAGTTACCTTGCACCTCTTCTGTTCATTGTCTAATTAAATGCTCCTAATGGAGTCAAATAACTGGTCATGTCATGTAACCTTTAATACCATGTTGTCGGTACTACCTTCACTTTCTTATTCCTCTGGTAAAATATGCATTTGATTTCAAAATTAAAATGACGCAGCACATTTTATGACTAGTGGCATGATAGATGAATTAAAACATGCCAAAAAAAGAATGAAAATACAGCAACCATTATCAATCAGGTTAATGGATATATTTCTTAACATTCGTAATATCTCAGAGAGCTTGGTTTACAGATTCCACAAAAATTTCATGAAATAAAATATGAAAGTAAAATGTATTAGGATATTACCTCATCTTTCAACAATGAAAGAGAAACACACAATTAAATATTTGTTTAAACAATGAAAACGGTTTGAATCGCGTTACAACAATGAAAAGAACTGTTGTAAAATATGCCTAAAACATTTTTAAAAATTTATTAAAATTAGAAGAAAACTTGTACGGCAATTTAATTGAAATAATTGAAAAGGTAATTTTTTTTTAACTTTCAGATGGCGTAAAAATGATTTTAGCGATGTATTTACATCTGTCAATGTCAAACACATATTAGTCTGTGGTCAAACAGTTGCACAGAGTAGAGATTGTCTCTAAGGAATTTATATATAGTATGTATTACTAATACATTAAATAAAATAAAACACTCATTGTTTACGTTCATACTGAATGTCAAACATATAAAAGTCTGTGGTCAACAGTCGGACAACATTTATTTTTTTAACCGCCCGGGTGTTTTTTTTTTTGTTTCAATAAAAAATAACCTCAATAACGTTCAAACTTAAAAATTTAATGAATTATGGTCGAATTTCGACCGCAGGGCGACCACTAGTTATCACTAGATATGTGAAGATATTACCCAGACTAAATTTAACTGTCTTCTACCACAATTAGAACCCAAAGTAGTCGAAAATATGTGGGATATAATCGAAAGTGAACGGAATGATAAATATGTAGCTGCAAAAGAAAGACTGTTAAATAATCCATTGAAACGGATTATGATCTTGCAGGTTCCTACAAGTCACCGGATCTTGTCATATATTTGTCAACGAATTTTAAAATAAAATGGACCATGCCCTGGGAAACGTAACGAATTTACTTGAACAGAGGCCAAAACTAAAGCACTATTAAATTGACGAATATTACCTAAATGGTTTTAGTTGTGTTGTCATTATGCTCAAGCAAAATTTTAAGTTATCACAAACAACAACGTCTGGTAAATTAATCTTACCTTTGTAACAGCCAAGAGATGATGACCCTTCCGAAACTTCTAAAGAAGAGAGTTTTGCAGCACAATACCTCCAAATTTCGTTCACGGGGCCAATAGACTGTTTGGTCACAACACAATCCCTTTGCTAAAACCTTGCACAACAATAAATCACTGGTAGCTTCTCTTGTACTAGCTTTCGTTCAAAGTCTATTTTCAACGTTTGCAGCTGTGAAAATGCGCGAGTTCTGTGCTGCCATTTCTTGCTTATCTGTGATGGCTGTTATTTGTGTTCGTAGTGGATAGAGTCTTTTGAGATGGGATGCTCTTTCAGCAGGGCCGAATTATTAAATAGGCAACTGCCTACGGGCCCCGAGACTTCGATTTTCTTTTGTGGGGTATTTTCCGGGTTACCTAATTTTGCGCTTTCATTTGTTTTACAAGGATCATGTACTTGAACATATTCAAATTAAAATCAACTATCATTTGAATTTCATTTTTTTTTTCATGTTTTCAAAATCGATTGCAGATCCGTTTTTCAATTGGTTAACTGACTCAAGAGTCAATAGCCCTGGCAAACTTTGTATTTAAGTGATTGGAATGCGTTAATTTTTTAAAAATATTTTGTTTAAAATTAATTTTAGATTTTTTTCTTTTTATGTGCGAGATGATGAAACCACATCTCTTGAAGATCACTCGCAATTAATTGTTTTTGTTATTTCTTTTTGTTTGTTATAAGTGTTAATTAAAAACTGCTTGTATAGAGAGATTAACTTAAAATTAAAAAAAAAAAAAAATCTGGTTTTGGAAGGCGAAAGGGGACCCAGAAATTTGCATTGTCTAAGGGCCTCTACAGAGCTTAATCCGGCCCTGTCTTTGCGAGTTACAAGCCGTTGTTATTTCCAGTAAGCTAGATCACCCCACATAGAAACTGCAAAAAAAAAAAGTATAATTTCAAACTGTTTTATACTTTTTAAACTGTTAAACAATTTTAAACTGTTTGCTGTCATAAAACAGTATCAAAGCAAGAAGAGAAGTGCAAAACAATTGTTAGTACAGTCGAACGTCGCAAATATGGAATCGTCGGGACTTTGGCAATTCTAAATTTTGGATAATTCCGGATCTTAGATCATTTCAATATTAAGAAGCAAATTTAACATCATAAAACACATAATTCAATTTAAATTTAAAGAAAACTTATTTATTACTTGTTTTCTTTAAAAATTATTAAGAAATAAGATTAATTTATAAACATAATTAATATTATTTCTTAATAATTTTAAAATTTTTACAAAACATTTCATTTAAAGTGAGTTGCTTCATTAGTTTTGGTTTCTGATTAAGTAACTTCTCTTTTATTTTAAATATCGCCATTATGTCCGACTTCGAAATAAAGTCTCTTTGCTTAAGTCCTTTTTTTGCGGTGTTCAACTACTGTCAAGTCTATTGGCACTAAGCTGTCAATTGGCATTTTACCTTCCGCGTATGTTTCTTCCCAGATGGTTACGACCGGTTTCTGTTGTCTCTGGGCATCGATTTGTTAGATAAAAGATAGGATTTTTTGAGGGGTGGAGGGTTACGGAATGAAAAAGGTTCGGATTTTGGACGTCCGGATTTGCGACGCTTGACTGTATATATAATGGCTAATTTAAACATAATAAATCAACAAGAATTTGCCCATTAAGGAGCAACTAAATGGAAGAAGTGTGTGTTGTAGTTGCACTTTATTACTAAAAGTTATGGTATACAGTAGGAATGTAACGAATAGTGATTTGGCTGAATACTGAATATTCGGCCAAATTTCAGGTCGAAAATCAAATTTTTAAAAACATTTCACTTTCAATTGTAAATGAAATATTTTTCAAATTTTAAATGAAAAAAATTGAGATTAAATAAAATTGATTTTTTTATTAGTTGTATATTTAAAAAAATGTTAATGTTTTAATGTATATTAGTCATATTTTAAATACCTTAATTTCAATAATAAGAAATGAAAATCCTTCATCATTTTGGGATTTCTTCAAAGAAATAATAGAGCTGTCATTGCAGAACACGACAATGACAAACACAGAAGAAAATTGAATGGATAAATTTAAAATTACAAGAAGTAAATTCCTATTTTTATAAAGAACTTCTAATAGGTAGGATGGAGTGTCTACTTAATTGGTGGGAAAAAATACAGAAAAATTTTCAATGTTTGCAAATTTAGCAAGAAAATGTCTTTCAACCCCTACAAGCATTATGTAGTGACTGTTTACATTCTGAAGTTGGAAATATATATGAAACCATATGGAACAGACTTCTTTAAATGATATGCAACATTATTAAATACACTTATACACTATGAAACTTAAAATTGGATAAATACTAGATTTTTTTAATAATAAATGTACAGGAATGTAATTCTGCAATATTCCTTATTAAATATATTTTAAACAAAATTTTTTAAAGACATTTTATCCTGAATTCATTCTACGGGATAGCATTCAGCCAAACCGAATATTCTGGGAAGGGCTAAATAAATCTAATACTGAATATTCGTTACATCCCTAGTTGATTATTATGTGTATGAAACCAAACAAAACTCACTTCCTTCTAAAAATGATGAAAAATTATCGTTCTTACATGATAATTTCAGGCTTTGTAATGATAAATTATATTTAACTTTATTAAATATATCTATGCAACTGATATGTAATTCTGCAATATTCTTTGTTAAATAAATGTGCATTTAAAAGTACATTTAAAAAAATTATTATCCTGAATATATTCGGCCGAATAGTTGCTGAATATTCGTTACATCCCTAGTATACAGTAACTTTTAAACAATTTTTATTTTTCTTCAAATAATTTAAAATGCAGTACTGCATTTTCAATTATTGAATGTATTTATAAAACATATGTTACAATTTTTTAAATGAAATAGTTATTTAGAATTATGATATTTTTATATTAAATTTAGTTACTTTAAATTATCAAGTTTAGTGTCAGATTTGAAAAACTGGATAAGTAAAAAAATCTAGATAGCATCAAAGTCTCGTTAATCTTGGAACTTGACACTCTTGTGTCAATATACAGATAGAAAATAAAACAACTGAAACATTTTGCTATTCACTGATGAAATTTATTTTTAAACAGTTGAAATATCTGATGCATTGTTTCCCGATTGCATTCTGGAGGACAATTCATCTCCAATAAAACATTTTCTTTAGTTGTTCTTAATTTTATGACAGAATACAATAATGGTATGGTTTCAAAAGTTTTATCTGGGTTGGTAGTTTGTACAGTTTCGTGATTTGTACCTTCCTTCCCTTGATCAGACTGAGCATCAGTCACACATATTTTTTTCCTTGGGGAACTGTCAAACTCAATTTTTCTTTTATGTTTATTAGAAAGAATTGGGTCTTCTGAAATCTTAAACCTCTTTGCTTCAGGTGATGTATCACTATCAGGACTTTTTTCAAGAATGCACTTCCCATCTTGATCATGTTGCATCTTTGAATTAATATTTAGAGCAGGCTCATCATCATCTCTTTCTCGTTTTTGAGATACAGAGTCTTTTAAGTTTTCAGATAAGTCAGTTGCTTTACTTTTATTTTGTTCATCCAAAGAAACTGTATTAGAATGGTCATCTTCAGATCCTGCTTTTTGTCTGTTTTCTTGCTCTTCATTCATTTGAAATGGCAAAAAAGATTTGGTTTCATTTGGAGTAGTCTGCCCTTTCTCCAAGTCGGTACAGGAAACTTCTGAATGTCGAACACTTTTTGAAGAATTTGGGGATTGCTTTTCAGGTGAAACATCATTTAAATCGGACTTATTTACAGATGAAAAGGCTTCATCTTTCACATCAGTTTTTTTATTTACTTCATGTGAAGTACCTTTTAATTGTTCTCTTCTCTTCCGTCGTTGGTGTGACCAGGTATTTTGATAAGATAAAATTTCAATTTCAGCATAATTATTTGCAGATTTGATGATTTTTGCCTCAATCTGTGAAAAAAAATCTTTATTAATTTCCCATGTATATAGATAAATAGATGCATGTATTAATTAGATAATGATTGAAAGAAATTCAGGATTCAAGTGAGAGCTTTCTCTTCATTCAAGCAACTTTTGGATAGAAATTTGAATAATTACTTCATTACATTATCTATAAAAAAATTGTGCACTCTTACCCACACATTTTTCATTTTATAAAACATTTTTCACATGCTCAATAAAATTTTTTTTATCAATCGTAAAAGCCCATCAAGGATCTATAAATTAAAGGGAAAAGAATTAATATTTTGAGACTTGAAAAGACCACAACTGGAATGAGTAAAAATCCATCAAAATATAAGCTCTCACAGCAACTAAGGCAGCTTGAAAATGATACCTACTGAGTTTTTAAAATCCCCCTATTTATTCTTTCATTTTACAAAGAATAAAACCGAAAAAGTAAGCTATATAACATCTCTAATTTTTGGAAGGAATGAGGGATTCCATTCCACAGACATGCATGCATACACATACACACATAGCCAATCCAAAGAGTGAAAAATTTGACACATGCATATACAGTCGGACCTCTATTTAACGAAGTCGCTAAATTCCCAAAAAAAGTTTGTTATATGGAAAATTTGTTAAATAGAGTTTCACCTTTTAAAATACATTAAACTACACATAACGCATTTTAAATTCATAAACACTAAATATTATTAAAAAAAGTAATTAATCACACGTTTATTTTGCAAATTAATATCTATTTGTTTTATATATCTTATCCATCAAAAATAAATCTGCAAGGAAAACAAGAATAAAACAAAACATTGTCCGGGCAAACTACACTGCAAACAAATCTGCAAACAACACACTGTATTTTCAATTTAAAAAAATAATTTTATATTAAAATTAATGAATTTTAATGACATCGCATTTATTATAACAAGTAATTTTAAGCATACATTGCCACACGCGTCCTTAAATTTAATTACTGATAAAGTCTGTTAATTTTATCTGAGTTTTTTTTTGAGAAACTGTTTTCTCTCATAATACGTCTAGCATCTTTGTAATGCACCCAAAACCCCTTCATGCGTATTTTCCCAGTGGCAGAATGCTTTTCAACAGTCTGCCTCGGAGGTTGGGTCTCTTAAAAATAGTCTGCAGAATAGTGAGCGATTATAAATACTTCGCTTTCTTTTTTTTAAATACTTATAGTATCAACTTACAACTATTGAAATACGACAAATATAAATTAAAAACCATATAACATCATTATTATTGGTATAATATAATTGTATAAATTAATAAACAAAAGCATTTGAAGATTAATCTTTTCTTTGGGAAGATAATTAACAATAATGAAGTATCAAGTTGTTTCAGAAGTAATATTAAGCATACTACACAAAAACTTATGCAGAAAATTATATTTGGGAACTTTTCCGTTTTAGATACAGCACTTGGTGTCTGTTTTGGTGATTTTTTTTCAAAACAATACATCACTAGCTCGTATAAAAGAAATATTCTTCAATATGTTAGATGTTATTTAAAAATGTATGCCTTCTGTTCATTGTAAAAAAAAATAACTTTGTTAAAAAAAAATGTCTTTCTTGTATGTTTTAAATTTAGAATGCAATAAATAATTGCTTTTTCTACGAAACAAAAACCTTGAAACTTATTAGCACGTTTATCCCGATATGCATTTTAATGGTTTGTATGCAAACTGATAAATTGTTCTGCAACTATGCATATATAAGATTTCATAGTATCATTGTTTATTATTTAAAACAAGGAAGAACAGAGCTGTCGTCCACTAAAATTCTTCATACAACTTTTGATTTTATGGAATTTTGCATTTGCACATTTTGAAAGTGTGAATAATAAAGAATTTCATATTTCTTAACTAATGCTTAGAACGTTTAAAATTGGGGCAATCTTGGCTTAAACTCTGTTCCTCGTCTATATCAATTTCAGAATTTTTTTTCGCTCCCGTTTTTAAGAAATGATTGAATTGCAGCCGTAGAGATCGATCGAAACTTTGGAGGTTTATTTTCATGCGGGCGTAAATAATGCTGCTTTAAGTTTTTTCGTAATAATGTAGCATCGCAATCAAAACAGCGAATTTTATCTACACAGGCAGCCATCTCAAAGGAAAAACCACGTGTTATTTCCAGAAACCAAAAGCTCAGTGCCAGAAACGTATCGGAATGAAACGCGTAGAAAACATCTGCCTTGACCAATACCGATATGAGGCACTTAGCGTACTTCAAGCTCAAATCGCAGTCACTATGTCAACTAGAGAAGCCCATATTCAGCATAGGGAAGAAACAAGGGGGAAACGATAATTTCGGGAGGGCGAGAGGATTGCATATTTTAGCAATGTGCGCTATATAATAATTATTAAGTTCTTTTGAAAGTGTGATTAATAACTTTGATATTTTTCATGATGGGATTTATTTTATGAGCACATGATAAACTTTGTTACAAAATAGTCTGCAGACACTGTCCAAAATCTGCGACGTACGACGCAGCGTCGCGGTGATTCTGCCACTGGGCGTATTTTCTTCAAACTGTAATCCGCGTTGGATTGTTTCAAATGATTTTCAATTTTTGCTTCTTCCGATAACTAATGGTTTCAATTTCTGATGTCCAATCATATTTGCACCTAACATGACAGTTAATCTTGCTTTGTTTTCCCCCAAAGCATTTTTCCTTTTTAAATGTTAATATCTTTTGAGGCAAATATTGAAAAAAAAATCCCTTTTCGGCAAGCTTGAAGGCAAAGGTAGATTCCTTTACGTTAATGTTACAAAAATCATGAAATATTACATATTGATCAATACAGACATAGCCAATGACTTTATTCTTTCTACACATTGCAATATTTACGCTGTGATTCTGTTCTCATGTCATTTAATTTTTTACTATATCAAGGTTTTATCATTCCATTTTTCATTCCAAAAAGTTATGATAGATTTATCGGTCAGTACATTGGTCAATTTTTTTATATTGCAACACATAATCATTCAACAGGTAGGAGTCATAAAGAAATAAACAACTCAGCAGTGCAAATATCTCCTAGATAACATTAAGCCAGCTTATCTGAAACAGTAACAAGAAATTGACTCTTGGCACGAATGAAGAAAGACTCTAGATTTAAAAATTAATTTATTTAATCTAGGTTCCAATATAATTGTGCGAACATTACTTTGCCATATGGTAAAATCACATGACATGGAAACACTTAAATACTACTAAAATGGGCTCATTTAGAGAACTCCCTGGTTACAAAGATAATAGTCACTAAATTCTTAACACATAAGAGAAGAAATTAAGCATCTTTTAGGCTTCCAAAAAATTGAAGGTGACCTTTCTTCTTAAATAAAAAGTTTGAAATCATCCAGTGGTTTAGGAGGAGATGAACATGCTAATACAGCCACAGTGACTTTTATTTACCAATATACTATTAGATAATTATAAGATAAAGATTACTGGCATATAGTATGAGCTGCCAAGTGAAAAGGTTTTAGTGAAGTTTTGTAACAATTAATTTTACCTAATTAAGTAAATAGTTAATTTTAATTAATCAAATAATTTTAATAGCTAATTTGATAATAGGTGTTTTTGACAGAATACTTTAATTTGATATTTAACTAAACATGGCGGGACCATGATTTGTTTAATAAAATCAATATAAAGTAGCCAAAAAACGATAGATATTTAAATAAGAAAGTTTTATCCTTTCTACTATTGAAAAATATCTCCTTAACCTTTAAAATTGTTTGGGATTTTCGCCTGAGTATTTGGTTTTAAACTGTCGATGGAGATTTAAATTTTACTGTTTAAATTGGCTGCATTCATATCCTAGTGCTTTAAAAACATCGGCTAAATTTGCCACACACAATGTTTAATAC
>BGPR01037211.1:0-15213 GCA_013235015.1 Araneus ventricosus
ACAGATGAAGGGACGAAAAATAATATACTAAGACCGGCGCCATTAACCCTTTTTGGATGGGGCGAAAGTCTCGCCCAGGGCGCCACTTAGCTCGCTACCACTGCTCTTTCAGCCATGATGTACTTTAAACTCATGGCAATAGAAGAGTTAAAAAATAATAGAATGTTGAAAACGAAGATTTGGAACCGTTACAGTTGGATCATAAGCGAGAAGTTTCATAATTTCAAAAAAACTATCAAAAACCAATTGAGGCATCTCAGAATTGAAATATCAAGAATATCGGGGATATCCATCATTTATGCCTTTCTATCTGAAAGATGAGGAGAAGATATCTATTTACACTATTCAAATCAGTATTTTATCACTTAGGCATTTTAGTAAATTTGGTTATACACAACCCATTATGCCAAATATGCACTAAGATAATGATATTAACGCATTCTCCTGAACTGTTACCAAAAAAACTCACAGATTGAATCTCTGAGAAAAAAATATTTTTCTTTCAATCATCTCGTCTTACTGGGACCTCCAAACATCACTAGAATCGATAGCATTTGAGACTATTTTCAAGCCCAAAATTATTTAAATTTATTAACTGCAACTGTTTGAAAGTAGGGAGACATACATCGTTGCAAAAATTCATTGGCAGTCACGTTTCAAGTAGTTATAATTATATCAAATATTTTGACGAAGTCTGATAAAACTATCTTCTAATCGAAGTTAATCAAAGAGAAATTATAAGGAAAATACGAGAACAAAGATTTATCAATCTGATATCACGCAATGTATTCATTTCAAGAAAACCAATTGAAACGCGATACCAATGCTGTTTTTTTAAGCAACTTTTCTTTCAGATAAAAAACAACAAATTTGCTTTGTAAGGGAAAAAGTTTTGGAAACTTAAGTTTGTAGCGCTTACGGGGTTTTCAGTTCAAAATTAAGAAAATTTCAATAATTCTGATAGAAACATTTCATATATTTATTAAAACCATTGTCTGTAGGAAAATTTATTACTAACCTGCCTTAAACGAAGACCACAAACTTCAAATGATGCCCCAGAATATTTTTTCGAATTCATCAGAAATGAGAATAATTCCTACAGAATTTTTTCAGATGGAGGAAAAGACGCTTTTTCTAGAGCAAATCTTAACAATAATGTTATGGACGTTGTTTAGATTCTTTTAAACGTTTTGTTTATAGCAGCATCTCTATAGTATTTGAACAATTGATTCTCTCTTCTAACAACTCAGTGTTTTGTCGCACAATAATCCAAGTTTAATGCTCCAATTGTTAAATCCATTTTGTACTCATTTCGAAACGGAAATTAATAGACATTACGTGATGACCCGAGTGTTGTACGGGCAATCTTGAATAATGATATTCCCGGTGGAGAGAAGTGAGATCACGTGAGTCTTCGATACATATTTTTCATATGCCCGGCTCCGTTTTTTTCCTTCAACAAATATTATCACTTACTTTCTCCAAGAAATGAAAATATTCTTTCAAATTTAGTCTTTTATTACTAATTTTCATATGCCCGCCTCCGATTTATTTTTTACATATATTGTCGTCGTAAACTTTACGTTCCCAAACGTATTCTCTTTCTTTGTTCTTCTGTTTCTTCTGGCTCTTTCTCTGCTGGCTACGTTGTGTCAGTGATTACTTAGCTGTAGACCCGGAGTTGCAGTACTGGCTAAATCGAATAATACCTGAGGTCACGTGACACATGCCTAATGTCTGCTATACATTGTTATGTAATAGGTTAGTGTTTTCACCTGCTTCCAGCTGCGTAGATGAGAGGTCCTACCCTAATATGAATTCCTGGAGCAATACGCTCCTCTCCTGTAGACGGTACAATCTGTGCACCCATTGAAGCACTGGTAATGACCTTATGTTATTTTGGAATGCACTGATAATTCATCGGAGTCCATCAACTTTTCATTTCCACTGATAATTGAGCTGTTCAATTATATTTCCATTATGACAACAATGAGTGTAAATTCCTCTGGTATTCTTTTCATCCCGGAATACAACCCCTCCGCGCATTTCAGACAGAGATTATCCATTCTCACGGTTGTGTTCTCTTCAGGTTCAAGGCAGTTCTAGGCTGTATAAAAGTTTTATCTGATGGTGATTTTGTCATTCAATAAGCATTTGACGGCGGTTCTCTTGCGTATTGTAACAGGCGAACTAATCGGCTATTTTTTGTTCGTTTGTTCACATTCGGTCTATCTTCTCTCTGTGCGTTTTTGCCATTATTCTCAATCGCTGTTTCTTTTGTCTTTTCTGTTTCTTCTGGCTCTTCTCTGCTGACTACCTGTCCCATTACTGCCTAACTCAACTTATTTCTTTGTCTTCCTGTTACTCCGCTCTTCTGCTCCTGGCCACGTTTTGCTAAGTTGACAATGGCGGCTTCTCTTCTTCAGTTTCAAAACTCTCCTTCCGTTTTCCTAGTTGCCTCCCCGTCTACTGGCAGTATCCCTGTAATTCCTCTTTTTTTCTTTAGGCATCGGAAAGCTGTGAGAATTGAACAAAGCAAAATAGTAACTTCCAAATATCGTTAAAATAGCAGTTGTCAGAAAATTATTTAAACTTTATCATCAATGAATAATGATTAAAATCACTAACATAACTAATCTATATCTTTCGGCACATATCCTTTACAGAAAACAAACACCACTTTTAATCTCCTGTTAAAATGATTTGTTGACGCTATATCACGGATAAAAGCACTTATACACTTTCAACAATACACTTTTTTTATTTCTAATAAGGCCAATTTTTTTTATTATTGTTGTAAATAATGTCTTAGTAAACGATTCCAACAATAAAATAAATTTGAATTGTGCGCTGTAACAATGAAAAGTATTATTATAAAGTATCCCAAACAATGAAAGCATTGTTGTCAAGTTGTTTTAATTAATATCTTTTCACTAATTAAAATTTCGAAATTTAAAATGGCTGAAATGGTTTCCTGTATTATTCCCCATCTTTTGGTACCTTCCGCGCGCTTCTCCGTCGCGGTTGTGAGAAGATAGAGGACATACATACATACATACATAACATACGTTTGTGTATACCTTCGAATTTTAATAGAGTAGATGTAATTATAAGAAGTTAAAGCCATTTAACCCAAAACAGAATATCTCGTTAAACATGCAAAAAAAGTTGAAAAACTTCTGGTTCCTAATTAAATTAAAATAATGACGTAATTGATGCAAATCGAGTCAATTCACATCGGCTCAAATTAAATCACTATATGAAGCTAACAATATTCAACCTGTGGTCATATAAAATTACAAAAACAATTCGAACTTGTTTTTTTATGATTACGGAATGCCTTTTACTAGACGATTATTTTTTTATAAAACATCGGATTATTTTGAATTCGGTAAACAAATATTCTAACAAAGATAATATAATAAGAACCGAATTCACATTTTCTCGTTCAGATGTAATATGTCAGAAAATTGTCATTTGTGCTTGAAATTTAGAAAAATCAAGGCTAATAGTTACAGGGAAAAATAGAAACAATTTTCACATACATTGCTAAATATTTGAACTAAAAATATTTTATCCGAAAAACATCAGTTTAGTTAGTTAGAAAATGGCCTGTTATACTGACCATCATGGGTCTAAATGTAGAACAGGTAATTTTATTTTTAAAAAACAGACTTTCAATACTTAATATACTTCGGGATCTTATTTTTCATCGCATTGACCATGAATTTGGTGTTTTCTTGCTTAATAAACAGAGATAAGATTTGGCGAACTGTCGCGTTGATTTGGAGGTTTTTGTCCGTTTTTCGATATATTTTCCAAGATCATGTAAATCAGAGAATCATTTAAAATTTTTGAACGTGAAAATAGTGACAGAGTCCATGCAATCCTACTGACTTAAAAAAAAAAAATTCCCCTTTTTACCAATGAGCAGAAGTAAAAAATTCGCCAAACTTGTTAGAAGCTTTAACAAGGACAGCCCTCTCCCGTCCATATTCTAGCACGCTTTATCGACCAGATATTGGAAAATCCCTCATCATTTTTAGTTTATTGGGAGTTAATGGACTTACGGGGTTATCCCACGTCTGCTAGAACGTTTTGGATTATAAAAAAAAAAGGACAAAACATCTTCCGATTCTTATATCTAACCATCATGAATTTATAAATATATATATATATCCAGATAAATATATATATATGCGTCCAGAAGATGAAAAGAATGACAATACTAATTAGAATGATGGACCAACCTATAATAAACTTGGAAAAATTTTGGATGAATCCAATGACACCGTTTATACTTCAAAAAATATGAAACGAAATGTGTTATCTAATAAAAAAAAATTGAAAAAATATCAAGAAAGGTTTATTAAATATGGAATTATATACTGCGTTGTAAATGGGGAAGAACATCCATTGTGTGTTAACTGCAAGGATAAATTGGCAAATAAAAGAATGAAACCTTCTAAATTAAAAAGACAAAGGAACCCAAGCATAATGATTTAGCTAAAAATCTTGAAACGAGCTTAAAGCATGAAAAATCAAAATGTATTTTTGAAAAAATATACTACAATTCCTGACAAGGCTTTACGGACATCCTTAGAAATTTCATATTTATTAGTGAAAAATTTTAAACCACACAAATGGAGAATCACTCATTCTTCCTTCAGCAATTAAAATGTCATCAATTATGCATGGAGAAAAATTTGGTAATGATTTAAAAACGATACCATTATCAAGAGAACCGTTTCTAGCCGAATTTCCGTCATTTCAAGCTGTATAGAATCAGTTTTGTTAAATCGATTAAAAAACTCTCCTTTATTTCCTTTACAACTTGACGAAACTATTGAAATTACTTAACTGTTTTAATAACTGCTTATGTATGAAATGTTTATGAATAAAACATAACACAAGTTTTTTTTCATGTTGTAAAAAATTAGAAGGAAGGAAAACTGGAGAGAAAATATTTGAAATTATTAATATATATTTTCAAACAATTAACCTTATCTGGGCACGCTGTTTCGCGGTTTGCACTGATGGTCCTTGAGCATTAACAGGTAGTAATAAAAGAGTAAGAGAGTTAATGAAGAAAATTGCCCCCCCCCCCTATAGAGTTCAACCACTGCATGATACATAGAGAAGCTCTTGTTGCAAAAAGACATTGATGAAGAATTGCACAAGATATTACAGGATGTTGTTACTATAATTAATTATACTAGAAGCAACAGCCTAAACAATCGTCTCTTTTCAATACTCTGTACTGAGATGGGTTCTATGTATGAGACATTAGTACCGCATACCGAAGTCAGATTGCTCTCAAGCGGCAAAATAATGCGACGCATTTTCGATTTCAGAAATGAAATTAAAAAATTTTTTAGAGAAAAGAAACATATATCGGCAAGTTTATTCATTAATGAAGATTGGCTAAGGAAACTCAATTACATGGTTAACATTTTCGAAAAACTTGACGATTTGTATTTAAGTCTACAGGAAGAGGTACAAACATTTTAGCATCGAGCAGTAAAATTGAAGCTTTTAAGAATAAGCTGAAACTTTGGAAAGCAGAATTGAACAAAAGCAATAGAGACATGTTCCCATGCTTTTCAGAATTTACTAAAAAATAATATAGATTTCTTGCTATTTTTAAACACATTTTCCAGTCATATGATCAAAATTGGGAGAAAACTTTTCGAAAAGGTTTGAAAATTTTCCAGATAATGAATAAGGTTGGATACGTGATCCATTTTCTTTTGATATTTTTGAATCCAATATCCCTTTAAATGAAAAAGATAAGTTAATTTAAGTTACAAGTGACGAAACAATGAACATTCAATTTAAGTCTCTAACTATCCAAAAATGTTGGTTATCGATTGGAAACAAACATGCCGATTTGAGGACGAAAGCAATTAAAATTTTGATTCAGTTTGTATCAACCTAATTATGTGAAAGCGGCTTTTCGAAATCGCCATTCAAACAAAAGATCGAACACGTTTCCAGAGGATGACTTACGGCTTTCTTTTTCCAATACAAATCCGAACATAGAAGCAATCATGAACTCTTTGCAACCACATACCTCACATTAAATTTTTCTAATGTACAGTTTTCTAATGTATTTTTCTTTAAAAAATTTTTACTCATACGCATAAATAAAACTATTACTGCATAAAACTATTTGTTTTTTCAGACAACTAATAAGGTCAAAATATAAGCGCAAATCCCAAAAAGAAATTAACTTCAACAACGTTGGCGCTTAAAAAAACGTCTACTATCTATACAGGGGTCGCGAAAAAATTTAACGTAAAATGGGGGGTCGGAAGTGAAAAAAGTTTGCGCAACAATGGTGTGTCAGGAAAGGAAAAAAATAATCACGCTTTTCGTGATGTTTTTAAATTTATATAGCTTTGCAACCACATAACACAGAGAGTTGGGTTTGTTTCATTTAACAGAGAAAGGGAGACATTGAAGATTTAAAAAGAATTTTAGAATTTGGAATTACGGTTTAGTCACAGTCGAGCTTCTAAGTTGGTAAAAATAAATAAAATTTCGATGACGTCACAGACTAAAATAATTCAATCATATATCTGAGATTCACGCGAAATATTACTCAAGAGTTGTTGAATTACGTCGACTTTTGTGCTAAAGTGAAACGCTTATAACTCCGCAAACCAAATAACATAGAGAGTTGATTTTAATTTCATTTAACAAGAAAGTTAGACATTGAAGATTGCAAAACTAATTTTAGAATTTGTAAGTAATATTTAGTCACAGTCGAGCAGCAAATTTGGTGAAAATCACGAAGAATTTTGATGGCGTCACAGCGACCGATGCGCTCGCACGCATCGGTCTTGATCAGTATATTAACTGAAATTTAACAGATTAATGATTAATAGATTTCAGATTAATTAATTCATTAAAGATTAATTAATTCATTCAGATTAATTCATTTAACAGAGAACGGTCATAGAGCATAGGCCATAGGTTAAAGTCACATACAGGTACTTAAGTCACAGGAAGTCACAGTTGAGCAATCTATTAATTAACTGTCCTTAATTAATTATTATTAACATTATTAACAATTGTTGATTTAATTGAGCTGTCCTTTCCATCGATTTAATTGAATTCAGTTCGATTTCGTTTCATTTAAAAGAGAAAGGTCGTAGAGCATAGCGCATAGGTCAAAGTCACATAGAGCAACTTTAATCACAGAAAGTTACAGTTGAGTAAGGTAAGTAAGTCTCTGCCCCTCAATCCCAGCGGCCGTTTCGCAGAGACAGCCTCCCGTTGAATTTTTTTCTAATATCAAAAATTTATCAAAAAATCTAAATTTCGAATATATGTACATATGATGGTAATTACCGTAAATTATCACTTTAGAAAACCTTTAAGAAAATAGAGATAATATTGACCATTCTTAATTAGCTACACTACTTGACTATGAATAAAATTATATTTACGACTGCTTTCGAAACCTTTTATGATGGAATCCCCTTTTAGTATCTAGATATTTGCTCAACTGAAATAAAATGACAAAATATTTCATTTGTTTTCTCAAATTTCCTAAGATCGTTTTGTTTTCACTGCATATCTATCAAAGTTAGAATTACAAATGAAGAAAAACAGTAATCTGCCTTTGATTGTTTAGATGGCAACAATATTCATTTTACTATTAAAATGTTTGTATGTTTAAATAATCAAACACGAAACAGAGCTTTTCTTAAAAAATATTTATTGTTTAATTCATTTTAAATTGCATTATTGTTGTGTAGGTGCATTGTTTAAATTTTCAGAAATGCTGCATTCGAAATTACTCTCAATATATGCACTAATTTATGAAAATATTCTTCTGATACATTACTTGCATTTAAAAGATAGGTTAGGCCCATAAAAGATAGGTTCATAGAGTGACTAGACTCAAACATCTGAACAGCGACATGAAAAATTGACAATAATCTAGTATTCACAATATAAATTATAGTTTAGAAACAAATAAGACATTAAATAAGTGGGTTAAATTAATCATGATATGTTTAGTTTTCCTCATGAAAGGAACAAATAAAAAATGTCAAATTATATAAACACCAAATTGAAACTTCCTTGTGAATACAGGTAAGTGTTTTATTGTATATGTTACCATCATCTATATTATATAAAACGCTTATGCGTGGCACAAAAAAAGTACCTTTATTTCTTTCTCCCTGTTGGCAACGACCAGTTTGTTTACCTCATTTCGCTAACCGAGCTACTACATCTCAAACAGCTTTATCATCATCATCATCGCTTACGCGGATTACAGGAGAAGTCGTTACTTTTTTTCTTTTTGAATTTATTTATTCTCTCTTATATAATAAGAATTATAATGAACTCTTTGCGAACTTCTGAATAGCATCGTGCAAGGGAATCCCTGGATGAAAGAAATGCTGAAAATGTTGCCGATAGGCTTAGACGAGCCAGAGCATGCAGCGATCAACAAATGGCTAATAGGGTGAATTCCCAAGCTGAAACAAACGTTTCCGAGGACGATTGCGGTATGATGACGGAAATATGCAATTTTTGCCAAGCACTTTATTGGCGAAACGAATTGTGATCTCTTCCGATTATCCTATGATGCTATGGAAGAGCAGTCTAAGGCTAATGCAAATATTGAAAAATTAAATTCTGAACAAAGATATGCTGTCTATAAAGTGCTACATGCGATATATGAGTATCAAACTGATACGCCAAAGTGCTTTTTTCTTGATGGTCCTGCTGGAACAGGCAAAACTTTTGTGTATTCGACTCTATTGCATGCAGTTAGAGGAAAAGGCGATGAAGCCATTGCTGTAGCATCAACTGGGATAGCAGCTACATTCTTAAGTGGAGGCAGAACTGCTCACTCTATTTTTAAAATTCCCCTTACTCTGAATGCCACTTCAACATGCAATTTGAAACCAAACACCTCAGAAGCTAAAATTTTATTGGATGCTAAGGTAATTGTCTGGGATGAAGCTCCAATGACACATGTTCATGCCTTTTTAGCTGTCGATAGACTTCTGAAAGACCTTACTAAATGTGATGAACCGTTTGGTGGAAAAATAATTTTACTGGGTGGAGATTTTCGTCAAGTCCTTCCAGTCATTTTAAGAGGTTCCCGATCTTTAACAGTTTCAAGCTGCATTAAAAAACATAGACTTTGGTCTGATTTTTTCGTTATGAAATTAACTGAAAACATGCATGCTTTTGATTCTGCAAAAGAATTTGCGAGTTGGCTTTTACATGTTGGTGAAGGTGAAAGTGGAGAGAAAATTCAGTTGCCCCCATTTTGCTATCCAGAAATTCAAGATCCCGTTCAACAACTCTTTAGTGACATAGATTTTAAAACAGTGACACCAGAAGAGCTTAAAGGTCAAGCTATTCTCACCGTAACAAACGATTTATCAATGCAAATTAATAATCGTGTCCTGGAGTGTATGCCAGGAAATGAAGTGATTTATGAGAGTATAGATAATATAGTAAGTAATGACCCGCAAGACCACCTCGCATACACCGAGGAATTTTTAAATAGTTTAACTCCAACTGGAATGCCACCTCACAAATTAAGATTAAAACCAGGAACTAACATTATGCTACTAAGAAATTTAGCACCTTCTAAAGGTCTGTGCAATGGTACGAGACTAATAGTAATTCAATTGCAGAAAAATGTCATAGTGGCAAAAAAAAATTAGTGCTGATAATAACAATGAATCCTATCTCATACCTCGAATACCTCTCATTCCATCTGATAGTAATATGCCTTTTCAATTCAAGCGTAAACAATTTCCCATTAGATTAGCCTTTTCAATGACCATAAATAAAGCCCAGGGACTAACTTTTGATAAAATTTGTTTAGATCTAACCAAACCAGTTTTTAGCTATTGTCAGTTGTATGTGGGTCTTTCTCGAGTAAGATCCTTTGATTCTGTCACTGTCGTGTCGCCAAACTCTGAAATTTACAATTGCGTATATAGGGAAGTTTTATGAATATTCAAGTACCCTTTTATGATACTATTGGTGTGTACTATTTATTATGTGTAAATATAAAAATTACTGTTTGCAACATGTATATATAGAGAGATTAGATTTTTTTGCCATGTTTGTACAGACAATTTTACCCCAGATATATTTTCACTGTAAGTGAATTTACTTCACGCTGCTTATGGTGAATGATAATATTGCATACTTTTTGCAATGTGTAAACATAATTAAAAATAGAACCAATTTTAATTCAGAGGGATTTTCTTTCAAGCTGTTCTCGGAGAATGATTAAGGTTGCATATTATTGGCAACGTGTAAATATATAGATTATATGTTTTTTGGGGGGCACCGTGTTTGTACAGACTATTTTATCCCAGATATATTTTCACTGTAAGTGAATTTACAATTGTGTACAAAAGGAAGTACACAAGTTTGGAAAAACAAAAAAGGAAAGTTTTGTGTGAATATTCGAGATAGTACCCTTTTATGATACTAATGGTGTGCACTATCTACTATGTGTAAATATAAAAATTACAGATAGATTTTTTTTGCATTACATTTTTAATTTGTTTCAATGTTGTATATTATTTTATATCTGAGTGGATTGAATATACCTGCTTTGATACAATTTTTTTTGTAGAGCACAATCTTCAATGTTGTATATTATTTTATATATGAATGTATTGAATATTTATATACCTGCTGTCGTACAATTTATGTTTTCGTGGAGCAGGATCTTTTGAATCTGTTTCTGTGGTAGCTCCAAAACGTGAAATATTTAACTGTGTTTAGTGGGAAGTTTTCTGTGGTTGTCAAGTGTATTTTTTTTGCTTTACATTTTTAATTTGTTTCAATGTTGTATATTATTTTATATATAGGAATTTATTGAATATGTATATACCTGCTTTCGTACAGCACGATCTTTTGAATCTGTTTCTGTGATAGCTCCAAAATGTGAAATATTTAATTGTGTTTATGGGGGAGGTTCCTGATGCTTTCACTATATAAAAAACGACCCTTTTCAGGGCCAAAAAATTTTATTCCTTCTTTATTAAGGTGAATGCATTAAAAGGAAATCAGCTTTACTTTGTAAGTTTTATTTGAAGAAAAATATCTTTCTTGAGGCTAAAAAATTTTATTCTGTGCCGATTTAAGATAAAGCATCAGAAGCAAAATAAAGCTGATTCATATATATATATGAAGATTTTAGAATAGCTTCTAGGGCACACAGTGTCTTCATTATAGCGAGCGAAGCGAGCAAGGTTTGCATAGCAAACCTGGGAGGATTGCAACGCAATCCTCCTGGGGGTTGGCGAGCTTTAGCGAGCAGGGGGCAGAGCCCCCTAGTAGTGTTTAATTCAGATATTTCGCAAAATGTATAGATATCTCACGAAAAAAAGACGAAGATACGAAATTGAGGATTCTCTGTCTATATCAAAATATGAATATTTTGAATACTTATTCACAATTAATTTGTCGAATAAAATCCACTCTTTTTCATTGTAATCAGAGAACTGATTTTGTTTTCTGCATCAAACTTTACTTTGTAAAAATTGAGCATGAATGCAGGATCAGCCAAAAAAGTCCCAATTTTTTACTATTGTCTCCGGATGTATGGTGATTTTTAATAATTAGTAGCTCATATTAATGGAAGGGAGTGTTCTCCCATCCACCTTCTCTTATGTTAACAACATATGGCGCGTTTTGTGCTTCATAGTAGAGCAATACACCGACGTTACGCGATAAGTGAGACCGACAATGTGCGCGCCAGAAGAGGTCTTGTTTTGCATATAAATATATATAAATTTTAATTAATTAGTGGCAATAACTAGGAAAACAGATGTTTGGAAAGATAGTATATAATGAAGGATGCAGTTTATAAGTATATTCATGCACTGAAGCACATATTAAAACATAAATGTAGCAGAAAACAGATATATTTAGATGTTGATGACTCATTAAAATCGGACGCCATTTTCTTTCTGCTCTGACGTAAGATTTCCTTTTAGCAAATTGATTTGATTCTTTTATTTCTTGTGTAACAGCTAGAATACCTTCCTTTATAAAGACTATTTTCTCCTAATCTTTTAACCCTGTTTCAATTGAACCGAGACCTTCGGTCAAACTTGTAACTGCCTTTTGTATTTCTGATGGCTCTATGTTTGAGGTTTAGAATTATCGTGTTCACGTGGTTCTGGACTGACGAACAGACATACCTTTAGTTTCACGAACAGACAGCAAAACGTTCTTCCCGAAACTCAAAAATTTCAAAAGAAAAATGGAAAGAAAGGTTAAAATATAGGAACTATCCACTATTTTAAAAGAGAATCTAATTCTCTTTTTACTCAAATGAGTAGTATAATTGGGTAATTCACCAAAGTAAACATGAAATCAGTTGATATAGAAAGAAATATCCTGATATCTACATCGGCAAATATCCAATAATTCTAATTTTTATCAATACATTTAGTTGCTGACTATTTTTTTCTATATATAATATTTCGCGCATTGCTTAAAAACGATTTATTTATCACAATTAGTCCGAATTTCAGATTGAGGAGCAAGAGTAATCATGGTACTCATAAGTTGTCTTCTCATCATATGTAGCATTCGAACCTCGGGGTCAGGAATTGAACCCAGGCCCTTCAGTATGGCAAGATAGAAAACTGTCCACTACACAACCTCGATCATGCTGATTAGCAGAAATTCCTGCTACACAATAAAAGTGCATAACTAAGGCATACAAACAATTAACAGCAAGATAATGTTCTAGGCGATCAACATTTTCACAAAATATTAAATAAAGAAATAAATAATAAAACCTTGAAAATAAATGTTCCATTAAGAGATAAAGAAGGTGAAGTACATATATAAGAAAAATATTCCTTGCAATTAATTATTAAAGTCATAATAAAGCGATCAAATTACTAAACGAAAATGGGGATAACCTGCCATTTCCCTTATTACGACATATTACTTCCAAAATTTATTCCTGATACATTTTGGAGACAAAGCCTTTTCTCGCTAATTGAAAAGTTAATCGAAACAAATTATTAAACTACAAAGAACAAAAGTCTGTACTTTAAAAGAATGCGCCGAGTTCTGATAATCATGGCACGTAAATATTTTGACACAGAAAATCGTGTATCTCTTACCAGAAAGGAAAGTGTCCCCAATACCCCCGACAACGCGCCGCAACAGTCAATCCTTTCCTGCGTCGGAGCTGTTATCGAACAGCAAATGAATGAAACTCTAGTATGATATACTACAAAGAACACACCATCTAATTTTCTAAATTTTGCTAGTAGTATATTTACAACTCAGAAAAAGTTTTCTCTTCAGAAACAAAACACCAACCTGAACTTCTAGGAATCGATTGTGATATAGGTCTGGTATATCTTTCGGCCGCCAAAAAATGTGACAACAAATATGAGGCGATTATTCTACCTCTTGAAAAATTTTCTTTCATTTAATCCCTTTTAAGAAATTCTTAACCTATATGAATGGAAACGATCAACTATGCTACACATGATAGAAAATCTATGTTAAGTGACGCATTCTACAATAGAATATTTGAACTTAAAAACAATATTTAACAAAGACACAGATCTACCTGGATTTCGGCAGGGAAACTTGTCGCAATATGAGTGAATGCATTGAGCCTGAGGAGATTTTCCAGATACTCAAACAATTTAAAAAAAACTGGTGAAAAGGTTGAATCTAAATAGAAACCGTCCACTATTTAATAATTGACACACATTCCTTGTGTCACTGAAATGAGCCGTATAGTTGTGGAACTAAAAGAAGGAAGACATGAATTCATCTTGCATGCAAATGGAAAAATTGGAGGGGGGCAAATGTTTATCTAATTCTTTTTCAGCACATTCAGCTGAAGGCAATATTTTTCTCTCCAAATTGTTTCAACTGCGACACAAAAAACCCTCTTTTTGCCTTAATAAGTCAGAACAAAAGATCAATTATGGAGTACTCATGGCACGCCTAAGTTGTTTTCACATCCTACATAACATTCGACCCTCGGAGTTTGGAATAGAACCCTGATCCTCCTGTATAGCAGACAATGAAACTGTTCACTACACAATCTGGGACATGCTCATTGGCTAAATTCTTGCTACCTTATAAAAGTGCACAACTGAGTCATACAATCTGTTAATAGCAAGATATCTGTTGCTTATTCTCGTCGACGACAAATATTGATAAAGGGATGAAACAATGATCTAAGATCAAATTCTTGGTGAAACTTAGGAAGCAAATATCAGGAAATTAATGAAATACTGAATGCTATTTTTGGTGATAACACACTGCAGAAAACAGCTCTTTTGAAGTGTGTCAAGTATTTTAGGGAGGGCCATGCAAGGCCAGAATGGTCCTCGATCTCATATATTAATAAAAACATAGAGCGTTTCGATCTTTTCTGCTTACCAATCAAGAACTCACAGTCCGCCTTACTGCCGATACTGAATTTAGGAAAATTGTCAGTGTACTCGATTCTGACAAAACGTTTGGAGTTGAAAAAATTGTGTGCAAATTTTTTTCAAACTCCTGCGCATTCAACTGTGATTGTTCAACACTCTTTATTGATATTTTTTTTCAAAAAATGCTGTAGGGTTATGTGGAGATAGATTTGGGACTCTGTGCATATAATAAATCGTGAAACGAGGTGGCTGCTAAAGAGACTAAAAGTCTAGGGAATTCAAGAGATGTTTTAGAAAGTCGAACAGACATTTCATTCAATAAAAAAAATTAATGGTAACGAAAATATCTTTTTAAATTTATCTGACATATAAAATAATAGTCAATGAATTTAACTAAAGCTTTCGTATTAGTTACTACAACACCGAAGACGATGCTCTTTTTGTGGGTATGCACAAATTACCAAATCATATGAAAAAATAATTCCATTAAACTTTTCTGAACAATTTCTCGAATATAACCTTCACGAAGACATAATATGATAATAATAACCAATAATAATATTTAAAGAAATGGTGATACGAAAATCAATTGTTCTGATAAATGATTCTAGGTATGATACAAACCAGAGTTATTGTCCTTGATGCATAATTAATTAGTTAAGTTTGTAATTTGTCCAATAAGTACTCAAATTTCACCCTAAGGAGGTCTTGAGAAGATGTTTGCCTATCAGCTCTGTCCGCTATATTGGCTGCCCAGGTAAGAAATTCAGCAAAAACCCTTTTAAAAAAT